>CAJPEX010001730.1:0-50780 GCA_905338405.1 Notodromas monacha
AGACACCAGCAAACACAGAGGATTATACCAATAACTGCATGCAACTGCCTGCTAATCCTGGATTTGACCAGGGTTTATATACTGCCCAAATCCGGGAAGGGGAGTACGGAAAGTTCTGGAAACTGCGCAGTTACAATCACGTGATTGTACACGTGCTTCGGGAATAACCGCGGAGGGGGGAATCCACAAGTTTGCAACCAATTAAACTGGTACATGCATGCATTGTATCTGGGTCAAGAGGGGCACGTCTGTCAGTGATTAATTGGTTCTTGGAATCGGAAGGAGTCTAGAGATGATTATAATATTATACATTAATATTCTAATTTATTATCTCATCCTTTTCCCAGTCTTTCTCTTTCTTTCTCGCTGATGTGCGAGTGCTGCCTTTTGGCGAGCTCTCGAGAGAACGCATGCGCGTCTCTAGAAACGCAGGCACGTTTCACAGCAAATTATTATCGGGGAATTTCCACCGATAACACTATTGCTCTCTAAAAAGTTAGATTTACAGATTCTGAGTGGACTTTCATCACCTGCAACAAACCCAGGATTGTATCACTAGGGAAAACCAGTTAAATCGAGTCCACAAATTCAATAGAAGTTACCTCTTGAATGGATACTATCGGATCGGAAAAGACCCCATTGATTTCGACAAATGTACAGGACGGTATATTCAGATGAGCTACATCAGAGATGTAACGCCAAGGGGTAAAACTTCACATGAACACACATTCATTCTACACGTGGTATAGCTTGATTTTTGAAAGTTGTGAGCCTTTCAATTTATTTATATCTAATTATACTTGGACTAAAGCTTCATGGTTTTCAGAAATTTTCGCCAGTACATGTGAAATTTTATTCAACATAATAACTAGATGGAAAGTTGCTCAGAATTTTGTTATTTTTTCTGAAAATTTGGAAAGCCATTGGCAGTTGGAAACATCTGATGAAACACTAAACTTGGATTTTCTCCGAATAACACTTGGAAAACATTTTCACCCACTGACAATTTTGTTAAAATTTTTCATCCAGAACACTTTTCTTCAAGCCAACCTTTCTAACTTCTTCAAGACATTCAATTATGTAGCTGCTTCATTGGTTCTTGAATTAATTAAAGAAGCAGAGATGTTTTAATTAACTGGCATAAATTTATTCAAGCAAATATGCTATGAGTCTGCAAATTTTTTCTCTCTCTTTGCTGGTCAGCATACAAATTGTGGAAATTTTCTAGTCTGTAGCAAATTTTATGCTGACTGGCCGAGTTTCAAGAAATTTTGCAGAAAAAAAATAATTTTGTTCAAATGACTCAATTCACAACACCTGTTTTGTTAAGTTTCTATACATTAAAAAAATTAAGTTAAGTACCAATGAAGCAGCTGTATTGGAATAGCTTCAAAAAATTCTAAAAGTGAGCCTGAGAAAGGCTTCTCAGAGTGGAAAATTCATATAATTTTTTTGAATTAGTGAAAATGTGTCTGAAGTGTTATCAGGAGCAAAACCCTCTGAGCATAACCCTCTTAGAAACAATGAATGTTTTTTTTAATCTAAGGGGTTTATTATGATCAAAACAACCCCCACTTCCAAAGATTTTTTGCTGTGATCATAACTGCCTAAGAATAATTTTTAAAGCCTCTAATTCACACTTCATAAAAATATTGAGATGCAAATTGTCCTTGAAATTGGAGTTCCACCTGGATTTTTCCCAAAAATGTTCAGAAATGTTGTTTTAAGTCAATTTTAGATTTAAAAAAACATGTATTGTTTCAGAAATGGTTATGCTCAAAGCAACCCCCATTTTCCAAAGATTTTTTTGCTGTGATCCTAACTGCTTTAGAATAATTTTAAACCCTGCAATCCACAGTTCCTGAAAATATTGAGATGAAAAATGTCTTTGAAATTGGAGTTTCATCTGGTTTTCCCCCAAATTTTCAAAACTGATGTTCAAATAAATTTTTCAGAAAGTTTGCATTTCAGGGTAAAAGATGGCTTTCAAATGAGCATAACCCCTTAGATTTTTTCAAAATTTATTGTTTCTAAGAGGGTTATGTTCAAAGCAGACACATTTTCAGCAAAAATCTGCTTTGAGCATAACCCCCCTATAGAGGCAATGTTTAAAATTTTGTGCATTGATGATTTAAATCTGTTGATTTGTGTTTTACATCTCTTGATCAAAATTTGAATTGCAGGGGCTATGCTCAAAGCAATATGAATTTTCAAAGAATTTTTGCTGTGAGCAGAGACACCTTGAAACAAAATTTTGAAACCTTCAATCTACTCTCCCTAAAATTCAAATTGAAGTCTAATTTTAAAACTATTTTGCAAAACCTTCTTATGAACAATGTTGGAAGAGATTTCAACTTACAATGCACACATAAAAAGAAAACTGAGTTAAAATCCCATTTTCAAAAATAATTTTTGTCTTAATATTTTTCAAAACAGTTTGCATCATAGGTTTAATGCTTCACATGTAGGGTAATGCTCAATGTGTGCTAAAATTGCTTTGATGGAAACAAAGAGACATTTTTGGATTTTTTTTTGAAATTTTTTTTTTCGAATTTTTTTGAATTTTTCAGAAATTTGGGAACAAATTAAATGATTTCCCATAGAAGTCTATGGGAAATCATGATTCACAGTACGAACGTTTCATACTACGAACGTAGCTCCCGAACGGATTACGTTCATAGTGTGAGGTACCACTGTACTGGATTTTCATACCTATGGCATTTTTGGACCCCCCATATTTTTCGGCCTAAGGGATTATTGGCCTCACAGGATTTTCGGGCCGTGGGATTTTTTCTCCTACTGGATTTTCTCCTGCACCCAGGAAAACAGTGCTTGTATTTTGCTTCCTGGGCTCCTTTTTATGCAAAAAAATCAGATTTTGAAGAAAACAATTTCTGCACACTTATTTTCTGTATCTTGACATTGAGACGTTATTTATCCAAATTTCTTGGAGACTTATTCCTGGATTTGTATGAGCAGGAAAACAAATGTGTACGCATTTAGAATCAAACTTGTGTCAATGTTTGCACTTGCAGTGAAGTACGGAAAAACGTGATTCGACATGCGGACATTCTGGCTCTGACCTTGCCCAAAGGGAAAATAAAGGCCTGAACGGAAAGTATCGTCCGCATCTCGGGGCCCCTCTTATCTTTATTCATCTTCATGCATTTAAAGGCACTCTGCAAGTAATTTGGTTATTTTCGCCCTGGATTCCCGGCTTTGAGAAATTGCGTGGCGAATAAAATTTGTCCCGATAATGCATCAAATCTGATCTGTGCCGGAATAGATGAGCAATGGGTACAGACGAAAAAAGAGTGAGGGCTTCTGCATTACTGGGGTGGCGTCTAGCAGCCGGTAAAATCCCTTTTCTCAAGGCAACGGACCGTAATTAATGAGGCATCCATTGACAGGAACAGATGCCGCCGCCTTTTCTTCAACTCGTCTCCCTCTTTCCCTGTCTCTCCAACTCTTTCCTATATAGATCCGTGTCTCTCTCTCTGTCCCTGCTCTCCTACACAAACTGCGGTTCGGCGCGTGGACGTTACCCATACACTGTAGCATACATATACCTGTATACATTTTACTGTACCTTCCTCCTCTGTCTGTCATCTGTGTCGTGGCAACGAACCATCGAGCCGGCGTGTCCTTGTGGAAATTCTGTCTCTAGGGCGACATCTTCCTTGCTTCCAAGGGTTTCATGGCACTGCTGAAAATAGCCCACTCATAAAACCCATTCCTGTATCAGCGTATCATCTCCGCGAATATCTTCCATGAATATTCGACTGACCGAGAAGAGCGGTGACGTGGCTCTTTGTTAAGGCCGAGAAATCGTTTGAATGCAGTAAAACTCCAATTAGCCAGATTAATTCCTGGCGGGCGCCGTTCCTAAGTCCAGATCATCGAATATATCCTTGATGATGATTGAACACTGTTGACTTTATGAATACGGTAAACGGGTCAACTTCTATTGTGAAAAATATGCCCTCACCATACATTTTTCACCAGCAAGAACTTATTTCAAGGTCCTGGCAAAAATTCAATTTACGTAGTGATAAAGTTATATGATTGGAACGCAATTTAATTTTCAAAAACAACGAATTACAGTACCGTACTTTCTCCTAAAAAAACTTTGTTTCTGGACTTCTACAATAAAAAAAAAAACGCGGCACTGTATTCTGATACAAAATATTTTTATCATGATTCTGCTGGAAAATACTGAATTTGTTATGATGATTCTGATGGAAAATATTTGTTAAAATGTTGAAGTAATGTACAGTATATTCAATGTTACTTCAGTCAAAACTATACGGCATGATTCGGTGTGATTATCACTGGACCAAAAAACCTTAATACTGTAAAGTACTGAACTGTATGAATGAATTAGGAAATTAAATGAAACAGAAGCTCAAGATAATCTTCAGTTGTATGTCATAAGAGTTTGAAACTTTCACTAGCTTCTGCTGTATAACACTTTGAAGCTTCACTTTTGCAACTGATGACCAAGTGCTTTGGTCAAGATGATGTTTACCATTTTTTTGCAGGGATTTAATGAGCTCTGGTTTGAAGGGTAGCTTCATTATCCCATTTTGCCAAGCACCCCACTTGAAAAAAGCGCAATTCACAGAGGCGTCAAAGGCTTTGAATTCATGGATGCCAATTTTGTATGTGGGGCACAAATCCACACCACGCAATTGCAAACGCGGAGTGCAAAGTGATGATGATGACATTATTGAAGACGTATGATTTGATGATGACAAGGGTGATGAAGCAGCAGTAGCGACCGTAGCAGACAACAACATAATCTTTCAAAAATTCTTTTTACATTTTGTGGAGAACTGTAAAAACATGTATGCTTTGTTTAAAAAACATAATTTCAAATCATATTTTGCATATGATAAAGTCAAAGGTAGTATTTAATGTTATGTACGTTACACATAACATGCGCACACATTATTCTATACATTATTAGATTAAAAAAAAGAAACATTGTGAACCCAAACAACTAAAAAACACACACTTGCAGTCACTGCTGAAAATACTACACCCAACATGTAAGGTACTCAAGTATTACAATCACTCATTAAGGTAAATAGAGAAAAAACTCAAAGAACAACAATTTCCTGATTTTGCGCGTGCAAACGCACTCCAGGAGTATAATGTTCAAACAAATGGCCATGACAGTATAGAGCAAACAATGGTAGGACAGTGCTGTGGCACATGCAATTACTTAAACATCAAATAATACTTTTAAAACTAATATAACACTGATTGTTAAGAACAAATAATGCTTGCATTTGGAATATGTTTTTACGTGAAGCAGTACGTGCATGAAGGAAATACATGGTATGCATATTACACCAGTTGCATCATGAAGTAGCGTCCTCTACACTGAAGTTTTTGTAACATATTCAACACTCTTGTGTGAAATTGTGTGTAGATGCCACTGTAACAAATCTTGGCAAAAATGGGTTTTAGAACAAATGCATCCCAGCTTCTGACATTTAAAACGATGTGGTGAAAATGTAACTTCAATACCAAGCTTATGTTTACTAATAACTTTTTCTTTAATGCATTATATTCTTTGCATAATTACTTTAATTGCAATTTGTGGGCGCAGCAACAGTTTTCAAAAGAAATGCATCTTGGGTGTAAACATTCTGAGTGAGGTGGTCAAAATGTCACTCATAAGCCAAGCTTACAAATACTAATACTTTTTCTTTACTCACTTATTATTTAAGGACGACTTAATTTCATTCTTGTGGAAAGACAAAATGTGAAGTGATTTTGAAGAATAATAAGTGCTGTATAATTGTATTATTCAAAATGAATATTACACATTCATTATTTTCAGCTCTTAATTGAAGCATACCTCACTGCAATTTTTTGAATTCTGACTTTGTACATGAGTAGCACATTATTTTGATTCTTTCATGAATCAGCACTTTNAATAATTTCTTACTATTTTATTGTAAATAAGATGTATTACATATAAATATTTTATTAGAATTTAATTGTACATGTTACAAATGAGCGTCGGTATGAATTTGCTACATTCATTAATTAATTCCAATGTAGCATACAAACATTTCAAACAGGACTTTTAATTTTAAAAATAATATATACTGTACATCATTTATTCATGATGTATGATGTGTGTATATTTATTTGCTATTTATGTTACTATATAACAATACATCTTACTATATTATTTACACTGGTGTACATACATAAACATTTATTGATATAAACTTATACATATTTGTACAAATAAAACACAATAAAGCATTCTCAGAATATACTTATTTATTTTACTTATGCGCTGTTTTTAGTGTAAAACTTAACAGCGGGCTAGTTACGTTTAAGAAATATGCCGTCCGTCCGTTTAGTATGCCTTTACATGAACGGCGCAAGGTACGCCTTTATAATAATGGCATGCGTGACGTACGCCGTCCTTTAAGTATGCCTTTATGTGAACAGTGCAAGGTATGCCTTTATAATAATGGCGTGCATGATGTACGCCATTCTGAGCAAACAACATATAATCATAGTGCACCATTATATATAAACAAGGTGATTACAGGATTACAGAGTCAGTTTGTTATAAATGTATATAAACATGTAATATTGCTGGGCGCAATTTTTGATGCATTATTAGCGCAATATACTATATACATCTTAGGTATAGATGTCTACTTATGTACATTAAAGGCAATTAATGAAAGTCATCCTTATTTTTTTCTTTATTTTACGCGCTATATATACACATTTTAAAACTACGCTTTGTTTCTGTAATGCAGACATTATCTGCATGTAAAAGACAATTTAGTTACAGTGTAAGGAACATTTCCGGAATGACCTATTGAAAGCACAGGTTGTTGATACAATATTTCAAAGACTTTTGGCAATTTCAAAGGCTGTATGACAAGAGGTTTGTTTGGGTTGTTCTTAAAAGAGCAGTTTAAAAACAGAGGAAGTGTTCTCCAAGAAGTGAGGAAGTGTTTTATGTCTTCCAGAACTGCTCACACCTGCTGGAGGCTGGGAAACTCAAAAGCAAAACATTCCCAAATTGCCAAACCTTGCCCTTTTTGGAATTGCCAATGATGCCCATGCGCAGGCCAGGATGGAAAAGTTCAACAGCAAACGACAGTGTTGTTTTACAGTTCAAAGGTGTGGTGCTGGATCCTTTTTTTCAGGATTTTCTTGTTGAGTAGACTTTTCAAGGAATTAATTTTTGTAATCCAACATTTGGTGTTGTTCAGGACTTCATCAATGTATTCTTCTTTTGCATAAATTAAGACTAACATTTAATCAATATACTGATACTGATATACTGATACAATCTAAACAAAAGCATTAAAGACATGATTAAAGTATGTGTTTCAAACAACTTAAAAAAATGAAGGTACGTCCTTTTATTAACGACTGTGAGATTTTTAAAATTTACAATCCATTTACTTATGCATGCAGTGGATGCTGATGGGAATCATGGTGATTGTCCTTGGTGCTGTGCTCATGTTGACCGCTTTGGGAGAGTTTATTCTACCAGAATCAAATGCATCGACTCCTACCAGTATGTTAAGTAATTGATAAGTTTCTATTTTTTTAATTTTACAAATGTATTCTTAAATTGATTCTTTACATCCATAGCAGGAAAGACTGAAGTGAGCATTACGAATAAAGTTGCTCACATAGAAGCCACTAATGTTGATGAGTGGACAGCACTCATGATTTATCTGATGGTAATGGCTGGTGGTGGTACTGGTGTCGCAACAGTGGCAGTTTTTGTGGTTTGGGTAGCTTGCCACATATGCAAAAAGGTTAGCAGGATTAATTTTCCTGTCACAAATACATACTTTTTAATTTCTATATACATTTTTCTTATGCATAGTCCATTACAGCTAGTTATTTCAACATTTACTTATATGCTTGTCTTCATTTACTTTGTAATCTGTACAATACAGTGGTCAGCAATTTTGGCAGCGGCTGATTGGTTGGAGGAAAGGCAAGTCAGATGGACACAAGGAAGAGGAGGAACAGAAAATGACAAGGATCTTGTGGATATGAAGGCATACCGTGCCAGTACTTAGGATCGGCAGCATTAGGCGTACATTACTTTTGTGTGGATATAGTTCCCAGTTCCCTATTTTGTTTCATTCTATGTACGTTTTATGTTTGATTGAGAAAATTGGTTATGCTGTATTAGTACACTTTTGTTTGTGCATGTTTTTGCAGCGGGTTGATAACTGTGGCGGTTTTTATTTTATTTTATCCTTTATTTCAATGCTGTAAATAAATTATTTTGGACTTTCATAACTGTTGTCACTTTTATGTTACTTTTTACTCCAAGTACAGCATTCCAACACTTGTGGGATATTAAATATCCAACAAGTGATGGAATGTGCCTACATTGTGCATTAAATTTCTGCATTACGCATGTGCAACACAATTTTTGGGCCTTGCGCAAATTTCATCATCATTTCATACTTAGCTACATACTTAGAGACGCACGCGCTGTGTTTGGCCATTACTTTGCCGTTTACTAATTGAAGCACGCGCTGTTACGTCAAAAAAGTATAGGGTTACTTACAGACCACGACATTACGTACACATCAATAATGCGCCATTATTTTGCGGTGTGCAGGTTCTGACCGTCAGTGATGCCCTTTGTAATGGCGCTATAATTTGGAACCATGCAGGCTGCAAGTTGAGCTGTTTGGAAATAAATATTGCTATAAACCTCACCATAAACATATGCGCGCCATTAATTTGCATACATGTTTACAGATGCTTTTCATGGTGTGTGTGTGATTCTCCGTGTACAAATTTAAATGGCGTGCTCTTTTGCAGTATACCTCGTGAAACAAGTAACACGCTATATATTAAATGGCTCCTTTTTTTGGCGCAACACAATGAGAAACATTGCGTCATTGGGAGGAATGCCACTTGGTGGAAATAACCTGGAAAAGCTGTGTGAAAGCGTGAAATCAATGGCAATTACAACATGATTTGCATCAGGAATATGTGCTGCTAACACAGTGGCTTGCAGCAAATGGGTTAAATACTAAAACATACCTGGAAACATTGCTGCAAGGGTTTCCACAAGGAATTGTCTGTCATTTCCTTATAAATACCTTATTTCCTACATTTTGTCCTGTCGCCAAATTACAAGGTTCCTGCATTGCACACGCGCAGCGTGTAGAAACAGTGTATTACTCAGGGACCCCGACAACATTACTACAGTGTAAATAACCTGTTTCTGACTCATGGACCCCATTCTTGTCACCTTATTTGCATTTTTGAGGACCCCTATGTCAGAAAGAGATTTTTACACTGCTTTCAGACAAGGAAAGAAAATTAGAATTTTCCTTCCGATGGAAAAAGAAGGATCGAGGAATTTATACTGAGTATGAATCGAAACGAAAGGATAGTAAATAAAACCCAATAATCAGCCGGGCTGCGGCCGGGACCAGCGTCCTAGTTTAAATTGGTATATTTTCAGAAAGAAAGCAAGAAATCTGCTACTATCTCAGGTTTCCAATAGAGATGATAAAATAACCGCCAAAGCAAACGCAAACGCAAACGCAAACGCAAAGCAAACGCAAACGCAAATTCGTCGGACTATCGCGAGGTCTGAACTGGACTGTCTTGTTTATTGGAAATCCCTTTGCTTATATACTGTTTTTTCCGGAAAGTAATCCGTTGAATTTATTCAAGGAATATCCTTGGATCGCAAGGTCTTTTTAGCGTAACGAATTTGGAGGACGCGTTTTTCTGGGAGGAAGATCGTGGGAACTCGAGGTCATCCCTCGTCCCATGAGATTCCTTCAGGATTATCGGTCTTTTGCCGATTCCCAGCAAATCTCGTGTTTCTAAACACCCCTCATCTAAATTTTCGACAACAGCTGTTGTTACGGATGCATTACTTTTATAATTGCAAAACATAAGTTAAGCTGGATGGGATTCCAGCATAGCTTCTTGTTCAAGTGGAATCCTAGTGAGCAACCATATAATGTGGGCCTAATTTGCTCCTAAATGAGCTTCTAGAAAGAGTGAACAGGACACTTTCATACAGTCCTATTCATAAATTATATCATGTAAAAATTGAGAAAATGTTTTTGAATTCCCTGAAAATGTATTAAAAATATGTAATGCTTAAAATACTCGATGAATAAATTTATTTGGTTACTGTAAGCATTAATGTTAGAAGTGACCAGCATTCTTGGATTCCCAGTTATGATAGGAATGCCCTATACTGTGCTTGTTTGTGTGCCCCATTTAATTGTAGACAATAATCAAATTTTTGAGAAGAACTAAAAAGTATTTTTTGTTTTTTCTTCTGATACTGTACAATCTGGTCTGGGTGCAGATGTGGGGTTCTCATGATGAGTATCAAGCACAGCACAATTTACCGTGGAATGCTTGGGCAATAAAAGATTGTTCCACCGTTCAAGCAAGTTTTTCAAGCAATATTCAAGAATTTTCTACTCATGATCCAACCATGTCCATGTAAATCTCACATATCCATGCATGCAGAGGAATGCATGTTTACTATTTTTTCTTATACTTAATTGACAAATTGGAATCTTCACTATGCACCATTGACGATTAGAACACCTATTTTTCCAATCAGTTTCTTTGCATGTACAATGATTTGTGTAAGATAAATCGACAGAAGTTGGGCAATTTAAAGTACTGTATTTCCGCAAAGGGATACACGTTAATTTGATGGAAAGAATGGATTCTCTCTCTTTTATTTGCCTTTATACTTGATGAAAGAGGCTTGATAAGCTTTTCAAAACTCAATTTTGGCGATTAGTAATATACTGTAACATGGTCCACCACTTACATAAGGAATCTTCCTGTAACCCAATGGAAAGAAATTGAGTTGCAACTTTCTGTAAGCATTTTTCCATTAATTAAACCTTGTACAGCAGGTCTCATACAAATACATTTGAATCCAACAAAGGTACTGTATCTTTAACATAATTTGAAGAAAAAAATATTGCGGTTAAAAATCGAGATTCTGTCTCAGTCATATACTGTGCCTAGATGGATTCGGTACTGGAAGTGATGCGGCCTTTGTTTCCTCACATGCAAGTGAAAAAGGGCGTCAATCACTAGAAGACTCACCTTCTTCAAAAATCCCTGTGCATATGATGAAGTCACACAGGACACTGCCCCAATTCTGGCATAACTTCAGCACTGTACAGTAAAAGGGTACCCCAACATGAGAATTTAACGTAGGGACACTTGAAACTTGAAAAATTCATCCCAAAATCTAAAGTCTTGAGATACAAGCATTCCCAAAAATTTCAATAAAAATGGAAAAATTTTATTTTTGCAAATTTGGATATTGCTTTAAGAAATTAAGCTACAATTGAGCTGTATTCACTAAACTTAAAAATTAATTTTATTATAAATTTTCTCAAATTTATAATAAAAACAGGCTAATTTTGTGCTTTGTTTCTTGGAATTTTTCAATTATCTGTGCACTGTGTAACAAGACTTGTTCTTGCTCCATGCTCCTCTTGATGCCAGAAGATCAGATTTCATGTGGTTTTCTTCAGCAAAGTTATTTTCTGCACCTTTTGAGGTGGAGAAACAAAATGTAATAAATTTTGGAAGACTTATTCCTAATTTTTGATAAACTGGAGAACCAATGAAATACGTTTCCATTGAACTCTATCAGAAAACATGATCCAACATGAAAATGCTCTGACATATGGACAAGGTCTAAGCACCAATCGAGTCTGTATCTTGTGGCCCGACTGTACAATACCTAACTTGCTGTCCTGCATGCTGCAGCTTCGTTACTTGAACATGAATCCTCTTTGGCAAGGAGAAAAAGTTGCTCTTCCGTCTCCGGAATGTACCGTGAAACCGAGTCCACCTCCAGCATTAAATGTGACTAGCAGCAGCCTCTGGACTGCGACACGCCGCGTTATGTGCGGATGCCAGGTACTGTATATGGAGTCCATCATCAAGCACAAGCACGCATGTACAGTATATAGGGTCCACCTCCCCCTTACCCTATTTAGCCCGGTGCTGGCAACTGCGGTTAATTTTTGATTCCGCGCCATTGTCTCCGACCCGCGGCTTTTGCAGCCGGTGCAAGTGGGGGAAACAATGCGAGTGTTTCACCGAGTACAGAACAGTGCAGTAGGTATTATACAGTATATATCCCAAAGACACCCCCTCCACCCTCGCGCTCATCAAGCTCCCTCCGGCGGAACTGCAGCAGGGTGCCCGATCACGTTTTTCCGGACGTGCCGAACACCTGGCGGCGCACAGGACTCATCAGTGGTGCTATATAGCGGGGCGATGCACCACGCGTGGACGAGTCTGGAGCCTGTTTTCCTTCGGTTGGGGGACCACGAAATATCGCGGCACACCGCGATGAGAGGCACTTCGCCCCGGCGGAGATTGACAGGCAGGAAGTGTCGCAAGGAATTTAACGAGTTATGGCAATTCAGGATCACGTCCATTCGAAACTATATTACCGCATCGCCATTTCAATGCAAATACAAGTGTGCAATTCTGTTATGACGAATCACTCGCTGCAATACAGCAGTAACTATATTACAAAACACATCAAAAACCCCAGCAAAAACAAAGAAAAGATGCTATGAAAACCATGTTCAATAAATTTTCAAGCTTCGTTACCACAAATGGATTTTTCAGCGGTTTTTTCAATTTCTCTGTGTATGATCGGCAGACCTTTTCAATTCTGCTCTCAAGTTTTAACCCAGCTGTTGAATGGAGCCATTCTGGATCTAGAAAAATCACGGACTGTGACAAGAACTTCTGCTGGAATATTTGTTTACTTGATTTATTCCCTTTGTGTGAGACATAGTTTACTGTATTATGGTGGGAAACAATTACTGTGTTCGGCAATGTTCTGATACGGCGACCCAAAAAAATCTGATCAAACAAATTGATGTGGATTATTTCAGAAAATAATCCACATTTTTTATGGTACTCTTATTGAATGGAAAAAATGTTAATGTCCCAGAAAGTTGGTCGAAACAAGACAAGTTGGTCGAACCTTTACAAAGTTTTTCAACGGTAGCAATATTCTTCAGGATGGTTTTGCGAATACAGTATAGTATTTGTACAATGGTGCTTATTCAAACATATGCTTGCCAAACAAATTACCGCGCTGAATCCCCGAATAGTACAAAATTTGAAGAAATGCAATCGTGAAACAGACTCCACTAAAATTACAGAACTTGCTGGCACACATTCAACTGCAAGTTCCTTTTATTTTCATTTTTTGCTGAAAAAAAAAAAAAGTTTTCGTGGTTTGTTTCATGTTTCCTGCCCTCTAAATTCACCATACTTGCTTTTCAGGTAACAGCCTCAAGAAATTTGTGGAAATCGCACCATCTTTTCTATTATCTGGCTCGGTGGTAAGCTTATAACCAAAGCGTGGCATCCAAACAAAACGACATTCTGTGAAACGGAACTGTTCTCAGATTCTACACTTCCGTGAACTTCCAATACAAGATTTTTTATCAAAAATGAGAAAAAATATTCAAAAAATCAGAACACTGTACAGACATCGTGTTCTGCTCACAGCACAGCTCTTTTCCACTGAAAATATTCGGTACTGTAATTGATGTGTACAGAATATATTTTTTCATGCAATAGACGATGGCAATCTTTTGGTCCGTTTCCAGAGCTTACATGTCTCGGAATGCTGTAAAGTATGCATCAGGATCATTGGTCAACTGAAAATTCAACTCATTAATCTATGACAAGTTAGTTGTTGCCCAAGGAACGCGAAGAGACTTTTGCCGTGTTCAACTTATCCGTTAAATAAATCATGGATATTTTTCTGCATAAATATCTGATATGCACACATTGTTGTTAATCACAAAGGCCAGAATGTCAAAATACTTTTTTTTATATGTCTAAGATTTACTACAGTATTAGTGAAGTGACTACAAAAACACCTTGCATTGGTTCAACTCCCTTAAAACAAAAATGGCTCAGATTTCAGTTTCATATATAGCTGTCATCCATGCATCTCAAGTGGCACGAACCAGATGTACTGAACCTCACTTCTTGACCATCGAACTTTTTGAGAAACTGAAGTTGGCTCTGAAAACATTGTGAGATGCTCAGATACAAGTAAAGGAATCAATATGCCCCACAGTCAGAACCAAACGAAAATGTATTCCAACCTTTCTCTTTACAAAAGCCGATTCCAGTAAAGGTCGTTCACGCATGAAATCATCAAGTCGAATTGCAATGACCTCTAAGCGCTTAGAGTCTCGAAAACAGAGACCGACTATTAAAACAGGAAGCATACGAAAAAAATTAGAAGAGTAATGCTGTCATCAGTTTATTACGTCAAAATCAACTAAAATTCTCATGACGCCTTCCAGTTGGAAAAAAACAGCAGTCTTTTGTGGGAAATTTGAAAAACTAGCAACAAATCTTTGAAAAGAAATGTCACCTTAATGAAAAGTTGATTAATGAATCATGACACCCGACAGCGTGTACCAGTTGATCTTCATTCCAAGACATTGAGCGGTTTTTCTTTTCGTCTGTCTTCTAAATGCGCCTGTTGAAACATGCAGAGGAAAAAATTCGGTTTAAATAGGGAACTATGAAACTCCTGATGCCTTTTATCGAAGAAAATTGATTTAAAAATGCCGATAGCAAAATGTTTTAGGATGCGAAAAAAATACGGCTTAAATCAAAAGTCGAGGTTAAGAAACTTCTTCTGCAATTTGAGGTAAGGTACAATAGTACATTAACAAACCTCAAGAATCGCTTTGAATTCATGGCGTCCAAGAAGCATGTACGCAATCCCAAGAACAGATTTGCAGATCCCATGAAGTTTGTTTCCACCGAAAGTGAACGCATTGAGCCCCAGCTCGAGACCCATTCCAGGGTCACCCTCATCATTTGCAAACTGGACGTTCGTCACGAGTTCATCAATAGGCTCCATGGCAGCATTTCGATCTTCATCATCACACGTTACGGCCCGAGCGAACAGTTTCTTCAAGCCCCCTGAAAAAATCGACGTGATTAAAAAAATGTTTGATGCATCCGGATCCTCGGCATCAAATTATTGTTCGGTAAGAAATTACTCGTCGTTTCCGGAATCTCTCGATACCCCAGTTCCGTTTTCGCATTATACGGAACAACAAGACCTAGTCCGTGAAAAGGATCAGCAATTGATCCTCTTCTTTTCGCAGGATTCTTAGGAAAATCCGTTTTCAGAGGAATATTCCTCTTCTCCGCGTAAGTCTTCATCGCTTTCAGGAAGGAATCAATTTTCGGCTTCTTGAACGGATCTAATTCCATCGCAACTTTCGTAAGCTTCAATCTAGCAACAGATGAGAGCATATTAAGATTTTATTTTGAAAAAGAAAAAAAACCACGAACAAATCTTATTTACGAAATCGCGCCGAATATATTTGCTTCACTTCGCTTGAAAGTTCCATCTTTCAATGCGTCGTTTTCCGCGACAAAAGCAGGTTTCTGGCCAGGATCGTCTCGCCAATACCCCATGTGCCAGCCAGTCCTCTCTTCAACTAAAAATGTCTGGAAGGGAGAAAATATCAATGATAACTACATTCACGAGGAAATAACACGTATACACGACCGACTGATCAAAAGAACATTTCTAATATGAACTTCAAAAAAGTGGGGGCCCAAAATCATTATCGGGCCAAAACGTTATTGGGGCTTGGACCTTGCCCCTACGTCAAAACGTCCATATGTCAGATCATGTTTTACCATAGAATTCAATATGACTTCATCTATTCTAATCGGTTCTCAAGTTTATCTAACATTAGGAATAGGTCCCAAGGTCCAACAACTAATTTACTAAAAAAATTTTCTCAACTTCAAGCATGTAAAAAAAATAACCAAGGCACACAAAAAAACACACAGAATTGATCTCTGAAGGAGCTCAGGAAGCAAAGAAGAACAAGTCTTGCAATACTGAGCACAGATCATGGAAAAAAACTCTTGAAAAAATACAGAATAATCCTGTTTCTGATCATGAATTTCAGTAAATTATGGTGAAATTTATTTTGGATTTTTGTGAATACAAACAGGTGAATTTTTTCGAGATATCGAAATAAAATGTTTTTAAAATTCCGTTCGTTTAGAAATGTTGGAAAAGTGTCCGTATCTCGAGATATGGTCAAGATGTTCGGGCAGATGTATTGCATTTCAAGTGTCCCTAGTTGAATCGTCCGCATATCGGGGTCCCACTGTAGTCGCCGTTCGTATTTCTCGTTCAACGAACCATGACCGAAATTCGGGTAAATGAGCATGACAAGTAGGAGAAACAAACTCAAAGTACCACCTGGAATTCTGGAGGGTCGTAATAAAATCGCCAGTGCCTCAAAAGCTTTTTTCGAGAGTATGTCCCTTCAAATTTCCCCGCCATGACCTCAAACGGACCCACCAGATGAAGCCCAGCCATCTTGAAAACATCTTCGAAACATGAAACGCATAAGCGTGCTGTCCACTCGATTTTGGAATACAAAAATCGAAATCAAACCTGATCCGTGATCGGTTTCATTCAAGAAATCCCAGAACGAGCTGAAGTCATCGGTCATTTCGACTAGGAACATTTCCTTGATAGCAGTTTTCGGATCTTTGGAAACCTTGAGTTCATCTTCGTCGAGATCAGTTTCTTCAGTCTTCGGCTGTTCTTCGGGCATGCTATCCTCGACCTGCACAATGCGGAAACGGTTCTGATGATATCGAACGTCCCGCGTTAAGGAAAAATCACTTCAGGTGATCATTTACTTCCAGAACACCGGAGTCCTTCCGTGGTCGTTTCGAAAGCGGTTGGTCCTCGCCTGATGAAGAATCGCTTTCCGACCCGCTAATTTCATGTGCAGCAGGTTCAATATGGGGCTGGCGGATTCCAAAATTCATTAAAAATTAATTATTAATTCGCACGAATAATGCGGATCAGCATCTGCATCATACCATTAAAACCAGTTTTGGTTCAGCTTGAACTTTTTCCTTTTCTTCCGCTTTCGGTGCAGCTATCTTTTTTCCTTTTTCACTGGGGTGATAAAAATCTTTGAAATGCTGCTCGTTTTTCCGATAGCACAGGGAACCGAACTTGCAAGCCGGACGATGCTTATCCATATTTGTAATAAACTTCGACAAGATGAAATAGAACAGAAACGCACGAAATCTCCTTAAAACCGCTGCACAGTGAACCACGTCTTCAACACGAGCGATTCATGAAATTTAGAAGAATGGTCATTCAAAGCTCTTGAAAATGTTCTCAAAACATAAACAAAATATCAGTGACTTTGAAAGAAGAACAATTCCATGGTAATAACTTCAAAAATGGAATGATCTGAACCAATAAAATACATGAAGACTTTACTAATTCTTAGGAATATAAAATACGCTTTATTCCAAAAAAAGATCACGAATTGTCGTCAAAAGGTAAAAATTCAGTAAAAATATCCCTCTGCCGCAATACCCGAATTGGAATGCCAAGAGTTGAGCACACGATATCCCAACGAAATACGAAGTCCCGAGATACTCGGTCGAAAATCACCCGACAACGAAGAAATTCGTTAAGGAGGGTAGCCAGCTCTTCCACATCGGTAACATTAATGCTACACTTGTTGAACAAACAAGAAACCTGCGAACAAGCTAACGAAACACTGCCTGCTCCAAGTTTCATCATTATTCTCAAACCTTCTTGGTCAATAGGGTTTCCACTTGCTTCAAATGTGATGCCGGAGACACAATCAACTGATTCCATCACATTGCAAAATACCTCGTCGGTTAGTCCATTGTCACAGAAACTACACACTTGCAGAATCCTAGCCGATCGCAAAACGTTGGCAAGACCGCGACAAAAAACGTCTGCTTCATTACCAGCAGAATCAGCAATACCGTTGATTACCAGCGTGTTCAGCCTTTTTACATTCAGAGATTCAAAAAAATTATCGTTCGAGCACAGAAGGTTTCCACTAAAATCCACAAAAAACAATTCTCTTGATTTCAAAGCCTTCGCAAGAGAACGATTTGGCTCGAATGCAGAAGTGGTAAAGTCAACATCCCGACAATGAAGGTATCTGAGATTTTGGCAGTGGGAGACGAGCGTGGCAAGAAAATCGGCCCCCGCATCAAGCAAAGGGTTGAATGAGAGAATAATCTCTTCCAGCGCTTGAAAACATTTCGAGTCTGCTTGCAACTGCTGTCCAAGAACTTTCAAACCAAGAGGAGAAATGTTGTTGCAGGATGCGTCTAAAATTTTCAGCTGAAGTACACTTGCTCCTCTTGCAATGAACTCAAATGCAGAGTCTCCAAGGAGATTCCCAGAGACATTAAGAGTTGTTAAATGGCTGAAACTTTTCAACACCTCGGTCAAACAATTGACGACCCCTGGCTCCAAACACCTACGAACCAAGCCAAATTTGAAAATCGTTAACAACAACGTAAAATGGATAGAACGATCAATTTATAAGTTCTGTCAGTCTTTGACTTCCATTTGTGTAAACCATGAAGATGTGTGCAAACATTACAACAATACGTACTGTAAAATAAATTAATTTCCCGGGCCACTGTTCAAATCTTTGCTCACCAAGGTTGAAATGGAGAAAAAAAAGAAAGGAAGAAGTGGGTCCAATCACTGTTACCCTTCCAATGCACATCTTAAAAATGTGTATGAAGCCAAAATACTAATAAATTTTTTAAATTCCGTACATTACGGTTAAAAAAAAATCTTGGAGGCAATCCCACAGATCTGAAAAACGCCATTGAATGCAGAAGACATACTTTGATTTTGACAATGTGTGCGACAAGGGATGCTATGAACTCAAATGTAGAATGTGAAGATTGTCCGAAATTTTCAGTCGGTGAGCAAAAGATAAACCAAGTCAAGACTGGAAGCGAATGAAATCCGTAGCAAAAATTGCAGAAGCCTACTCAAAATCCTTGTTTGCATCGTATTGTGACAAGGCTGACTCAAAAAATTTACATGTAAACTTGATGTCAAGTGACAGAGAACCTGTGCATCATCCCTCTCATGCAACATGAAATCATAAATGGTTTTCAACTCACTGATAACTCAAATTGAGCAAACCACGGGCAACATCCTCGCCAGACACGTCAACTCCAAGCTTGACTTTGACATCAGACACCATGTCGACCTCTTTTACGACGGCAACAATCATATCTTCGGGTTTGACAAAATCGCTCAAAACTTCGTCCAATGGAAGAACAAGGTTATCGTGTCGAGCAAACCGCTCGATTACGATTTTTCTTCCGTAATTATTTTCATAAAGTTTTGCCACACGCTCGATCAAATTCCGCGATGTTTCATCAGGCAATATTTTCACTGGGACGTTCGTTTCCAGGATCTGAATCGTCACGTAGTCCTTCAATAAACATGACCTGTCCAAACAAACAAAAATGCAGATTACCCTGATTTAAGGGTTGCTCAGGAAATTCATCTCAATAAAAAAGTCAATAGATATCCACATACCTTGGCGTAAGACTTGAAGAGAACCCCGAAATAGAAATGCTGCTTGAACCGGAACTTTTCTCGGTGATATTATCTTCATATGTGACAGGACTTCCTTCTGGGACAGGCTCAGGGCTGTTCAAGCGTGGACTTACTACCCCAACAGCGATTCTCGCTTGATAACTCGCTTTTGCACTAGACTGAGGTACGACTGATAGCTGCGTACGTTTCCAAGCAGGCTGTTGCGTACTCTTACTGGGACTCCTGACTCGCTTAAGAGGAAGATTCGTTCCGTGAAGACGTCTAGAGAAAGAGACTTCATCACATTCGTGGAGACCCTGAGAAACTGCATTCCTTCGATTTTTCTTTGTGAAAAATCCAACGTCATCATCAACAATCGGACTTGATCGGTCAGGAGATCCCTGGAAGTAAACCAATACAAACTTTCATCAATTGACAGTGGCCTAGGAGTTTCGAACACGAAGGAATTTAAAAAGCCTTTGAAATACTGTATGAAGAAAAAAAAATCACGAGTAAGAATCCGTGACAGATTTTCAACTCTTGATATCCATATTTTCCCTTTCAGACTCCTCCAAATTTTGGGAAATCTCGTGGTCACAAACCCAGAATTTCAAAAACGTGAGAAAACTCATCAGGATCACCGCCTCAACAAAAGAAGAATCAGCCGAGCATCTGCTCGTGTTATTCTCACACCATTTTTGCGTGGCTCAAGAAGGAAAGTGTTCAATGAACAAGAATGAACAATTTTCGAAAAACAAAGCTCAAAAATATTCAACACGCGCAAGAGGCTTAAATCGTTTGAAAACGACTTGCTATGAATACCCGCGTAAAAAACTGAAGGAAACATAGTGAGAGAAAATGTTAATTCAACGACCATTTACGCGTACACCTCCACAGGAAACGGAAACCGGTGCAAATCGCGTCATCAACTTTGAATGCCGGGACTTAGGCTGAAATTAATGTTGCAATAACGTACTTCATGGCGTGGACCAAGAATGGAATGATCTTTAAGGAAGAATATTTCAGGAACAATGGAAACTAAAAGCCAGCATCGAGAATCGAATAGGAAATTTATTTAAAAATTCACAATTAGCTTACATTTTCAACTGTATATTTTTCTCAATTTAACCCTAAATTTTATGATTAGTTCTTCATGAATTAGAATGAGCAAAGCAACAATATGTGAAATAACATACTGTACAGTGTAAACCATTTGAATCTTCTTAAACGTAAACATTTCTATCAGATCACTTTCAACTTTCAAGGCTATTATAATGTACTGTACGGGGTTTGATCATATTTTGTGCAATTTGAACATTTCATGAGATAGGATTCTTTAAATGGCCAAAGCAATCAAAAAAATTAAGAAGAAAATGAAGTAAAACCATTTAAATTTATCGAACTATATTTTCCACTCGGACCTAAACGCAGTTCTTGAGCTTTGATCATTCCTGAAATTTTGCACATTAAAAAACTACTGCATGTTTTTTAGACGAGTTTGAAACTTTTTACTTGATTTCCGGCATTTTTTTAGATTTGAAAAAGTCACTTGTATATCGCGTCGAAAATTCCCATTACCTGAGTTGCTGAGAAAGATTTGATGCGTTGCGTTGCTTCGTCAGGACTGAGGTCAACTTCGTCTGGCTCTCGGCAACAATTTCTATCAATGCTTTCAAAATTTGGAGGTTCCGGAATTGTAGGCTTTCTACGAGGTCTGACAGGCACTTGGTTGAAACCTTTCGCTTTCATCGCGTTCGCCAGCATGTTTGGGATCTTTTTGTGCAATTCATCGTAATTGTAGATCCAGAAAATTTCCAAAGGCGTGTTGCCCGATGCATCTCGAAGGCAAGGGTCAGCTCCATGTGCTAGTAGCAACTCCACCGTTGACTCCCTTCCATCAGATGCTGCTTCCATCAGGGCAGTACCATTGTACACGCCACCACGAGCATCAACCTCAGCTTTGTTCTCCAGCAGTATTTTCACAATCTCATCATGGCCCTATTTAAAACTCTTTCGTTTCAATTCCGAACAAATCTTCTGAAAAATTCGAAATACTTCAGAAATTTACAGTACTCACCCTAACAGCAGCATCATGTAACGGAGTGTAGTTTGAATAATCTCGGGCATTCACAATTGATGGTTTCGTTGCAAGTACGCGTGCGGACAAGGCATCATTGGTAATGGCAGCTTGGTGCAAAGGAGTTTCTCCCCTGTCGTTGGTGCTAGCCTGAGGCGTTTTTCTCACCCTGGTTTCCTGACGCGGTTTATTGACAGGATATAAAGCTTCATATTTCTTAAGCATGTCTTCCAAGGATTCTAATGTCTCTGAATCAGACTCTGCTTCCCGGTTCTTCAAAGTAATGAGGCCACGTATTGATATTTTAAGCTTTCAACAACACAACTTCTCGGAACTTACTTCTTCGTCATAATCTGTTGATGAAGCAGGAATCTGTTTGATCTCATCCAAACGTTCTTCGGACTCAACTGAGAGGCCATTAAACTGAAGGAACTCCACTAACTTTTCAAGCATGACTTTCAGAATGAAGCTGTCTCCGGCTTTACGAGCGTCACCTATTGCCCTCTCATAACGCTGCCTAACAATTGACACAGCCTTCCGAGCCTTTTCTTCAGCTTCTGCCATTGAAAGAAGTGTATCCGCACGATTCTTGAATTCTTCGGGTTCATAGCACTCAAGTTCTTAAAAATAAATAAAAAATTACATTAAAATGTTTTCGCATTGAGATATTTTCGATTGCACCTTTGGTATAATAATCGATTCCTTCGTTGTAATTCCGTAGATCGCAGCAGGTCTGTGCAAGAGACTGATAAAGCGGCGCAAGGGCTTTACTTGAAGCACCTCCTTCAACAAGAAGTTTGAGAGCTTTCTGGTAGTAAATCAGTGCGATCTCAAAGGTATTCATTTCGCAACAATCATCCCCCAGCTGTTCATACACCTTTGCTCGATTGCAACCATTCATCTTCAGTTCTTTACTATTTTTACAAATCCGCTTCAACGTAGTCAAACTCTTCGCCATTTCTATCTGAAAAAAATAATAAAAGGTATCACCCGGTCGGATTCCACCCACTCAGAACTCGTGACAGACCTTTGCCGAATCGTTGAGCTTATTTGCTCGCAATGCATGAAGTGAATACTTGATGAAGTGATGTTTCGCCTCCTTACAACGCTCCAAGTTCAAATTCAATTTCGGAAGCCAGTGGCAATAGACTTCGGCTAATTCCAGTTTTGTGTCAAGAGAAGCAACTTCCTCGGCATACTTTAAGGCAGCCTCATACCTCTTTGCACGATACTCCAAGTCGACCATATTCATTAGGGCTCGAATGTGATCCGATGGTAGCATATTCGTCGCTGCAATTTTCACAGCTTCTCTGAAATACTCTTCTGCTTTTTGGAGTTCAGCTGAAATGGAACCACTACAGTAAATATTTCGAAAAGCTTTCTATTCTGCTGCTTGGCATAAGTGTCAAGATACAAGCGCTCCGGAATCGCTTAGAAATTAAGCCCAATTCTGTTTCCAGCATGGAAAGGTCGGATTCTAACGCACCATTTTTAAAACCAGCATCTGGGATAGTTCATAAAAAAGTAAGGATCTTCATCAACCGATCAGCGATGACCGGAAGGATTTCGAGACAGGAATACGACAAGAAAACTCGCCTTTAAACAAGTGGACTATCCCTAGGTTGACGTTCGCTCTACACAGCATAATGGAAGTTTCATTGCTGCTTAACGCTGCTCCTTTCTTAACGATTGTCTTCACATCATCCCTGCTTTCCATAAGAGCAACAAGGGCTTCACGTAGATCCTCATCAACGGCAAGCCGATGCTCCAAACGTTTCTCAAATATATAGGAGACACGGTCAATGTATGCTTGACCCAGCATCGTGTGTGCTCGCTGGATTTCCACAGAGTCATTCAGGTCCATAGTCATTTGAAGGTACTTCCTTTGGCATGATATATTCTCATCGTGCTTGTCCATCAAACTACCCATGAAAAACGAAACCAGATTCATCTCGTGCCATGCCATCAAACCTTCCAAAAAATCTACACCAGAAACTATACTTTTTCACATATTTTTCGTCGTAATTATTCTGAGCCACGACAGAGAAGGAATCATTGATCTAAGATCAGTTCGCGCAGCTCTCAAAATGAACTACCTTTCACATACTACAACAGTTGAACAATAAAGCGTTCCATGCTGCAAAAAAAAAAAAAAAAACCTGAATGGTAAAATCCATAAAAAGAATAAAAAATAATCCGTCAAAAAACTCAGCGTACGTAGTTAACATTCAATGATCTTAGTTTTAATGAACCCGATTCACAGAATCAATCTTTTAAGATCAGGAATTGAAGATTTACAGTTTTTGCGGCTCGAAGTTTTCATTTCGACGGCATGACACGCACGTACATTTCTTAATAGCAAAAAGAGTTAAATATTTTTTTATATGACCACATTGGATCCGAATTGGTACCCGATTGCAGATGAACAATGACTTCCGTCTTAAATGGAACATCAGGTGAACGCAATATCTTACTCACGCATTAACCTCTCCAATGTTCCGCTGCGCAACAGCAGCATCCTTCAGCATTCCTAACGACGCGTAAATCGACATCTCTTCCTCGTGTTCTTCCATGGCAGCTTCCAAATCATTCTGCTTTCGATACAGATGTCCCAAAAGATTACAACATTCAGCAACCTCAACGCAACTTCTTTGATCCTTCCTACGGCGTGCGCTTTCCTTACTCCTGCGCAGCGATGAAATTTCTTTATTCCACCGTGACGACATATTTCCTTGACTAAGGAACCAAAATACCCCTAGAAATATAAACGTTTTTTCGCTTTAAAAAATGATCAAAAAAATGTATAAATCACAGAAGACAGAGAAACTGTTTAATAACTCTGAATGATTTGACATCTTATACAGAAGCCACTGTTCCCCGCCAGCAATCACAATATCGAAATTTTGGTATGAAGGGCAAAAACGAAATCTCCTTGTGCCCGGAAAGTCCAACATATATCACAACGTACACTGCGAAAAACGAAAGTACAACACAAACTTCAGGTTTGTCAAAAGTGGTCAGTTATGCTTCACCAACAGGTGTGATAGCTTGCTCCTGGTCAGCAAGGTCATCAGTATTCGTTACAACAGGCGGCGCATCATCTCCTCCAATTACAATTTCATCCGGATCAGGAGCTCGTGGAAGAAATTCTTCATTAGGGAACATTCTCTGGAAGATTTCCTTTGCCTGAAAATCTCAAAAGTCTCATCAAGACTGCACAAGGGTAAAGATCACGCATATAATACCTTGACGGCATGTTCTTCAAAATCATAGGAATCTCCCGGGCCAGGGAGTACAAAAATGTTGGCATTTTCCGTCAACGGAAACGTGAAGTCATCCACAGCAAAATGAAGGCTCCAAAGGATGCGGGGACAATTCGAACGACGATCATCAACAACTTCACCATTGTAAACGAAGAATTCTTCCACGATTGATTTCATATCTTCCTTTGGATCCTCAGCCAGCAAACATGTTAAGTGAACAATGTCTATTGAAAGAAAAGAGAGATAGTGATCACCGAAAGCAGGTTCATGTTGAATTCAACTTACACAAGCCTTCCGGTGTAGCATTTGAACCTGGTCCCAGTTCCAACAAAGTGACTGATGCACGAGTTCCTGATCCAGGTATGCGCATGAGCGTCACTTCCGGAGTGACGGATGTTTTGATGGATCTAGCAAATTTACAGTTGAAAAGTCCAACCCAGAAATGATATTTCCGCAAATGGAAAATAATACCTATCAGTGAGCAGCACGAGTCGAGAGACAGATCTTTTGACTCCACGGGATCTCCATTTGCATGGCACATAACTTGAACAAAGGATGACTTTTTGACACTCAATGCGAGTATCCCTTGAGATCACAGCTTGCACCACATGATTTTCATCTTTGCTGAGCTCAATGCCTTCTACAGCCCGCTGAAGAAAATATGTTCCACCGAAAACTGCACACAATCTATAGCCATCGCCAGTTTTTCAAAGATTTCAGTCTGAGTTTTCCACACGAAGTATTCAAGAACAGACCTTGAGAAAGCTTGCGGAATCTCACCACTTCCATACATTGGCCATAAAAATGGGGAATTTCCAAAACGTCCCAGACTATTGATGAACTTCTGAACTGAAGAAATACCCTGCTCGGCGGGGCATTCCGGATCAACCATGGCAATGGAGTGAATCACGAAATGAAGCAAATTATCCGTCAGCGAATGGCTTCGAAGGAAATCGATGAAACTTTTTCCTTCGAATTCTGAAAAGAATCGAATGTCGTGAACGTTGGGTTAAAAAAAATATAATTGCACGCTACTTACCTCGGCGGTAATCCGGATTTTTTTGCGCTTCTGACACAAAATGCATCAACTTCATCAACATACGCTTCTCTATGACAGATACTCCACGAGAGGCAAATACATCCGCACGAGAACATGGCACGACAACTAGATCTCCGTCCTTCTTCGTCAGGATCCGCGTGATACATTTGAATTCCAGGTATCGACTAACATTCGAATGGATCAGCATTTCTACCAGACTGCCACTTGAGTAAACCACCTTCCAAGGATGAACGGCATTTGTATCAATTGGTGAACTCCATGCGACAATTTAAATTTTTTAAATTTCACAATTGAAACAAAATGCCATTACAAATAAGCGTACATTATGAATAATGTTCAGATAATGTTCCTGTCATCACTAAAAAAAAGTGGAAAAATGTTTCAAGTGCATCATATCAAGCCCCATTGCGACTACAAAACTTGATAAAGGTAACATCAACCCATGCTTACGCAATCGCCTGTCCAAATATTTATAATTTCACGGGGCTGACAGCACCTGTGATCCTTCTGCCAATGCCAGAAAATTTTTTTTTAACAAATTTATAAATAAAACTTCAGCCTGGCGTATTGCTTGATGTTGAAGCAAACCGATCTCATTCTCCACTTTCGCCGGCTTAAGGGGATCATCTTTGTCGTCTTTATAAAATCAATCAAGGGGCCAACAAGAGCTGCATTACAGTCACCTTCGGTGCTAGTTCTACGTTGAATCGTCTCCCCTGCTCTTCGATCCTTCTTTTGCTCCAGGCAGTAGTTCGTGGCGCTGCTGAATGGTTTGCTGCCTCAGCAACGGGGACGTCGCCTTCAGGATTGGCGTCCGCTCGAACATCATCTTCCGGTCTATCGGCATTATCACCACCACATTCCACTTCAATGTCATGTCTGAAGAAATTATCACTGTAGACGAGAATATTGCTTGGAAATATAAGCAACCTTACGGGATAAAATATTCTTGCTCAACGTGATGAAAAATAGGACGAAAAGAAACTTTCAGCACATCATCATTTTCAGGATGATCTTGCCGGACGATTTCTTCCTTCCTGGTGACAACTTGTAACCATTCTTGCAAGCTCGCCCAGTTGAAAGTTGCCCACGAATCACCATAGTACGTATTTCTGGACGAAAAAAGCATAGATCAAGACCGATGCTTAGCTCAACACGAAAACGTACCGATCAAGATGAAGAACCTGTTTTCCAATCCTACTGCAGGCTGCTGCCGCAATTGATTCGGAAAACCCTGCGGAAAAAATCAAAAAAATTTTGATCCTAACTTATTTGCATGGAATGTTTCATACCTGTTCCGACGATGACAACATCGAACGATGTTTGCAGATCATCCATTGCACATTAGCACAGCATAAAAATTCGATCAACACAGAAGCCCAGCGCGTCCGATGTCAACACCGATATTTCTGGACGAAATGAACATAAGTTTGAAGCAGGAAACTGGGCAGAAACCTTCGGGTAATTTGCACAGTAAAACAATATTCACAGGTTCCATGTTTGCTCTATACGTATCACGCTCATAAATTCGTTCACGATCGCGTCGAGGCTTTCCCGAATAAGTTCCCAACAACCGAAATTCAATGCACGTCAAATAATATTCAACAATACTTTTTGGTTTTCCATACAATGGAAGTAGTTGCCGTCGTTCCTGACGTTTTCTTGATTACGTCTTGATGCATGTAAATTTCCATTACATGGTTATCAAAAACCGACCTTTTGCACATAAAAACAATGACGTCGGGATGTTCACGCATCCGACTCCCACGTCCTAAAAGGAAACACGACAAATCAGAATGTAAGGAAGACTAAATCAAAAGTCTCTGAATTGCACTTTCGGTGCGTCTTCCTGATACCAAAGTTTCCCTTGAGACAGGCGCGGAAGATGAGCAGCAACGGCTGATGCATTTGACTCTAGACCCTTTTTTACCGTATGACGTTGAGAGGGACAGTCAGATTGCGGTCCAAACGACGTAACAAACGCTTTCCTAGAGCATCCGGAACTTCGAGCCAGGTATATTTGTCAATCGGATGAGCTTCTTCTAGGGCGCAGCGGATGGATACAAGCAATGTCAGACACAATCCATCCACGGCATCAGCATTGTCTACGTCTCCGGGTTGATGTTCCAAGGTAAGAACACCATGAGGCTTGTGTGGCGGTAATGTTGATCCAAAGATTTCCTGAAAACAGCCATCGTTCCGAATGGATCAGAACTACAACAAAAACCAACGGGGCTCGAATTTCAAAATTAAATCTGACAGAAGCACAGAACCAATCGGTCCGGAATAATTCAGCAAGAATTAACATGGCAGACACATCAAAAGGGAATCTCAAGCTCACAGGTGAAAATGACTAGCTTTCATGTTCACTTCTGCTCAGTGATGTAGTACTTACGGTCATGTACTTCTTCAAGGTCGCATGCAGACTTCGAGTTGGATTGATTTCGCAGGCGGGAATGTGAGCTTCAGTTTTTTCCGACACAAGAACGTGAACTTTGTTCCTGAAAATTTAAGAAGCGTAACAAAGATGATCTGACGCTCAATACGCGGACAACTCACGTCGACTTTTTCCTAACAATGCACAAAATTCGCAAGAGATTCATAGTGTGCATTTTTGCAATCGGTAAAAGATCAGGATGCCATGCCGCTGCGGAATTCGTATGATGCTCCCGAACTTTATCCACACAAACGGTCATATCACCGGAACGCAAACTTAATTCGCCAAGGTCTTTCACGAATTTGGCTTGGAGTGATTCGGAATCAGCTTTCGCTGGTACCTTCAGTTCTCCTCCTGAAAAGTTTTTTTTTTCTCGTAAAATACTTATCACGATTGAATTACTGAAGTCACCTGTGACTTTTCCAGTCAAGGCAAATCGAAACCAGGAACCGGCGGCACATTCGATCATCAGAAGCGTCGTTGGATCAAAAGTAAGTCCAGTTTCTTCATTAACTTCACGCTTAACAGCATCCTGTTTTTAAAAAAAAGAATTACGGGCAAAATTGACCGAATTTATTGTTCGCCTTGAATACATACAACAATAGATTCTCCGGGTTCCATACGACCAGCAGGCAGATACCATTGACCGGCACAGCGACTTTTGGCTTCTTGCATCATTAGAATGTCGCCGTCATCATTTATCAATGTCGCCATAACGATATACACAACAGATTTCTTGAGAACAGGTTTGAAAGAGTCGGGAACCGTAGAGCTAATCCCACGAGATGCTGGAAAACACCAACATTTTCTTTCTTCATATTTAGAGATAGCAAGGCTCGGGCGATATAAACCGCAGTCAGGCTGGATAACAATAGATTATATTGTAGTAACTTACCCAAGATACTGTTCTGGTCGTGTAGACTAAAATCACAGAATTCCTTGCTTTCTTCGACAGCTTGCCCATCGAGAAGACGTACCACATTCTCTGCGACGCTCTCCATTATACGAACTATGCATCGACAGGATGAGAATGACGGGAAAGGGGGGAATATAATTTGCTATCACTACAAGGAACAGGGGAAAATCTGCGACAGAAACGTTGGGTAAATTAATCACGGGAACGAATAAACTTATTCCAAAATTTCAACCACGAACGCGGGAGCCCTTCCATAATTTAAAATCCACAAAACTCGTGAACTTAGCCTCCAAGTCGTTTCCCGTACGCAACACTGAGGCAAAGATCACTGAACTCGAGCGTCCAAGCATCGGCTGACTCCTCCTCATCAAGAAACTTCTTACCGCGGCGGAATAAGCCGGTACACTAAGAAGTTGGTAACGCTGAGCGCAGGGGAGTGATCCAGCGTCGCCAACATGTTCACCTGAATTCATGTCATGCAGTTTCAATATGGCCAGAAATATCATTTTTGAAACTCAATATCATACCGCAGTTCTCGAAAAACGATTTTTTTTAATCATAAGTCGAGACCAACAGACCCTTGCATTCTGTGACAGCTAAAAATAATATATTTCAGTTACTGTACGGTAGTGTACGCTATCAAGTACAGTATATGTAATATTTAGGCATGTCCTTTTTTAAAGCCATCACTTTTTTTTACTAAATATCAAGGGACCATGAGTGAATAAGTTACTTCTGAACAAATGTAAGATACGCAAGCTTGGTTCCACTAGTGACTAGGAAACATAAAGACCGTATTTTCTTCAGAAAACGGCAGTTCTGAAATTTTTTGTACTGTATACTATACTTCTTGCAAACTCACGCTGTGATGCTAATAACGCAATTTCAATGTACAATAAAATGTAGTTTATGATTATATTGTCATATACCATATATTCTTTTTGTACCGTACAGCAGTTTTTCAAGGAAGAATGGATTTGGGATATACTTTACTACTGCTATTACTGTACTGCATAAACGCACATAATTTCGCAAGTTTTTTTTACTTACAAGACACACCATCTCTTTTCTCTTCAAAACTCAGTTGGTATGCTTGTGCTGTAGAAGTGTAAATACCAAGTATGTAATTGTATCCCGTCCTCAATCAGAATCGCTGAAAAACGGATATTTTTGAATGAAGCAGTAAAAGACAAATTCGCAAAATTTAGTTGCTATCAAATGATAAAAATTAAAAATGAGCTCAAATTTGGATAATTACCCCTCGTCCATCCTACATCATCCCTTACGTAGTCTTTCCTTGAAAAAAAAAATTCTAATGTGCTTCAGAAAGACATAATTGTTCAGGTAGTCTATCATGCATACCTTTGCATTTTAAAATTTCACATCGTTCAGTCTCGAATGAAGAGGAATATACAGTGTACATTTCAACATGTGTCCCTCAAATTAAATTTTACGCACAATTAGTTGAGCGAGGCAGGCCAGATATGATGCGCTGATGAATGGAGGTGCATCATGAACAGTACAGTAATTCATTCATTGATACAAATCAAGTACCACATGGAAAAGTCCAAGATTTCGAGTTTTCACATTTTGGGAAATAATTCCATCGAATTTGACTTCCCTTCCAAGTTCTTCAGGATTCCCCAATTATCTTCAACTTTTTTCGCCACCAGATTTTTCGGTATCACCCCAGCAGCAAACCCCATAAGTGGTCCCCTGGAAACTTTAGAAAAAACTGTAAATGAATGTGATGTGAGTAAAGCATGAATGTACTGTACTGTTCTAATGGCTCCCCCGTATACAGTACCGCATACTTCTCTTCAATACTTTTTCAACTACCATGTGCTGCTTCAGAAAAGCTCAACAGAACCACACAATTCTTCATGTGTGCGAACAGACCATACATTTTTTTTTACAATTTAGCTGTTTCTCGAACACCACATCCTTGAAATGTTTCCCTGGAACAGGCAAAGAATAAATGTAGGCAATAAAGTTCAAAGGTCCAGGGTGTTCACGCAACTCAACATCCTCAACAATCTTTCATGCCACCATGACAATATCACTGCTTAATAACTTCCTGATATACAGAAATCGAATTTTCGTCATGACAGATTCAGAAACGAATGGAACAAGCAGCCTGAACTCCCCGACATTTGTTGCAGATTATTCCCTCACATAATGATGGGAAAACTATGGCCTGCACAAGTTATACGTTTTGTTTTTATTTTCCGAATTTCTCAGAATAAATTGATCAACCACGTGCAATGATAGCAAACATTTGGTCAAGCCTAGTTGCAATTTTCCCACAGTAATACAGTATTTTGAAACGCGGCCACAGCAAATGAGTAGCAGAAAGATCCGCGTAACCCATCACTAGAAATTAGGTTTGAATTTCTTCACTTCCATCACAACATGGTGAACATTAAGAAGTTCTCCGCGGCTTTGAATGTGCTTGAAAGCCGGCACGGCGATGACTCTTTGTAGTCGATGGTAGTATCGAACAAAGTGGGCGAGGATTCCCTGAAGGATATTGTGACCATTCTTGAAATTGGGGAAGGTAGTGCGCACTTCCATTTCGATATCGTCAAGAGCTTTCTTCCAGCCAGCGTTGAAAGTTCGGATCAGTTGCAGGGCTTTTTCTGCAGGAACGAATCCCACGAAAAAATTTGCAAAATGTTGAAGCACTCGAATAAGCATCGACTTACTCTCTTCTTGATCCAGCAATCGTTCCTCTCCCTTTTCGATCAGACGCTCACCATCTTTAATGAACTGTATGAGTCCACCAAAATGAGGACTTAAAACTTGTTCGATGTACTCGGCAATCATGGAATTGAGTTGCTGCTTGAAAACTTCGCAATCTTTCGAATCTTCTCTCGTCTTTTCCTATCCAGCGAAGATTAATCATTGGCACTTACAGTATAAAAATTGGTTCAAGATAAAAATCCCTTACAGCAGCAACCCCCAGCATCATGTCATAGTTGTTGATGAGGAACACAAGCTGCTTTTTGCGACTATGAAAATGAGCAGCCATTCGAAGAAGCAAGGAATCCATCTCATGCTGCAAAGCAAGAAGTAAGCCGTCCATTTGCGAGGAATCCGTTGGAAAGCTTTCGTTGATGAAGTTCATCCCAGAACTAAATTCAGCGTATCTTCGAGGAATCTTGAAAAGAAAAAAAGGACTTAACACTGCTTCTCAAACAAAACGCATCAATGACGCGGGCAGGATATTTACTCACGTAATGAGGATGCAAGTCAAACTCTCCCAATTTTCCAACGTCACAATCTTTGATGCTCTGAATATTCAACTGCAACACGTATTCAAGTCTGAAGACAAGTTCAAGAAAACCCATCATACAAAATCGAAGTCGGATTTAACTTCACAGTGAATATTAAAAGAGGCACTCTGAAACCTTTCGAATCACACACCTTGGCCATAAGAGTTTAAGTAAGGTGTCCCAATACGCATCCAACGCAGGCACAGCTCGCTTATGGCAAACAAGTCTGTACCGATGAATTAAATGAACACAAAGAAAAAGTGCGATGGTATCCCAGCAGTCCGCGGTCCACTGTTCCAATTGTTTCTTTCGAGGGGAAAGAAAAAAAACAGTTAAAAACAGTTTTTTTCACGAATCTTCGTAAAAATTTACCGCGAAGATACCCAAAGTCTTGCTCAGGACCACCGTGAACAAATCTAATGCCATAGCCTCTTGAACAGAAAAAAACTCCGTCAAGAAAATGTATTCCCGACACCCGTTGTCGACCAACGCATAAAGCTCGCTTCGGAATAGTGCCTCAAAAGGGTACTTCACGAGGAGAAGCAAAAAATAGAAGGAAATTAGTCCGGAACGTTAAATACTGTACAACAAAATTACCTTGGATTCCTGTTTTTGCGCTGCATGGGGAACGATAACTGGAGCTTCAAGATCTGTCGTCAACACATCACCACGTTTTCCAACACTGAACATGGTTGACTTATTCCTCATTTGGGGTCTGCTTCCACTGAAGAGTCCTCCGGAAGATCGGATTGATTCGGTTGTACCCAGCATGTCTTCTCTAGAGGCCGTTTCATCGGTCTTTAAATAAAATCAAACCCATCGAGCTTCATTGCGCACTACATCACCTTTGGAATAAAGTTCAGCTTACCAGAAGTTTCATTATTCTGGATGCATACGCTTTGAAGTAAGAATAATAAACTTTGCTCAGAGTTTCCACATATTCATCCCTTATCTCTCGGGCGATTTCTTTTTCGTGAGCCATCAAGAATTGAAACAAATATCTGAAAAAAAAAGTACTGTGAGCAGAGAGAAACCGCCGAATTTGACGTAGTTACTCACTTGTGTTTCAGGAGTGAGTTCTGCGGAACCTGATAATTTGTCATGGGCTTCCGCAGTTGATAAATTTTCGAAAGCATGAATTCCCGAATCTTCGTCACTGCTTTCATTTTCAACTTCGTCAGGATTTCAACAACATCCATCACCGCACGCGATTCTAGAATATTTCAAGAGTTCAGAATATGGGCTGATAGCGAAAAAGGATTGAAGGCTGACCTTGAAAGCTATGCTCCTGAACGAAAACTATTTTCTGGTCCAATTGCTGAAGGTTCTCCGCGAATTCAGGTTCTACGACTGGAGTTTCCAGTATATGCCTGAAAAAATATGTAGCATCATAAATGCCAAGATTCATATCCATCATAAAAATGAGGACACCAACGCAATTATTGTGTCAGGAACAACAAGCTCGTCAATGAACTGCGAAAGAAGACCACGAACGGCTTGTTGATTTCGCAACTTGTGGTTCATCTGCAATGATCTCTTTTGTAAATCAAGTATTTCCGAAGATATGTTTCTCAAATCTTCTTGGAACGCTTCCATCATCTTCTCCATATTCTAAAAACGACAGACGAAATTAAAATGTTATAAAAAAATGTCGGAATTAAAATGTTTTCCTTTAATTACCGCTAAGATATTGTCACAGTCAGTGAGGTTTGAATGGAGTTTCAGGACATTTTCATGTTGTCCCAAGTAATCTTGAATCACATCACTTTCCACTTGCTTCAACTCCTTGCCAACCATCTCGGAATACTTCCGGAGATCCAGGCCTCGATGCACTGCTTCATGCAGAGCTTCGATCGTACCTTCCACGGAAGCTGCAGAATCCATCATGTTTAACCAATTTTTGCGAATTTAATCCATCTGGAACTTGAAAACATGGATAGTGAAAAGCATTGATCAAAGATTCGAATACTGTAAAATGAAACGGAAAAATAAGAAATTCTCATCCGTAATTCATTGATATTTATAGACAGACGTAATCCTTCGGTTGACCAAAAACAAATACGTACTAGAACCAGGTAACGCGACCAGGATATTCAATTAAAGGCGTTAATAGGATTTTTCAGTTCCAGTCCCAATGTCCCATTGAAACTAATTCCTGTTCTCTGAATCTTCATCTGGCTCGCTAATAAAAATAGAACTGATCAGACCTGCTGCAACTTTGTTTCCATGCTAAAAATGTCATCAAACGCAGGGAGCAAAAACCCGTGGACAAATATTGATCACAGGGCTCACATAGGATCAATTACGAAGATTTCAACTAATTAAAACAACTCTGTATCCCTTGGGCAGAAAGAAAACAAAATAAAATCGGGATTCGTGCTTTTTAAAAATGAGTAGACGAATGAGAACAAGAACAATCCCTTGAATGGACGGCTAACCGATATGGGATGAAAAGCGCCATAAAACTCCCCTCAAAACAATTTCTCGGATCATTCATTATTCAAGATAGCAAAGCTTTCCTTCTCCATCCACCAACTAGAATAAAATATTTTTCCGCGGATCCACGCACACACAGCGAAAAAAAAATTAATCCAGACGTAATCTCAATGGCGATAACGTCGCTCACGCAAATTCACGTCTTTTGCTCATAACAGATCCACGTCTCATGGCAGCTTCTTCCAAGCATTTTCCCCATCATTTATCAAAACCGCAAAACTCTGAAATCATTTGTGTAGGCACCAAAGCATGGCTTCGAAGTTAATACAGTATTTACACGCCGTCTTTCATACCGTTCGCGGGTTATGCACGGAGAAATTTTCATCACGAATTAAATCACGGCAAATTTTAAAATAAATCAACTCAGACCGGGAGAGAAGACGAAGAAAAAACGTTTTCAAAAATATGAAACAAAGATGACAGGCAACGATGCGAATTTGTCCAATTCTGTCGTAGACGTTCTACCTTTCCAGTAAATCACGTTAAAAATCCCGAACTGCTTCTTCACTTGCTCTTCAAGAAAATAACTTTTCATTGCTGTATATATCCCAAACTCGAAGTCAGCCACGAAAGAAAAACTTGGATCATAGCACTTCCTCGCGAAATAGTTCGTAATATACTAACATGAAAAAATTCAGGCTTCAATAACAAAACTGCACAAACATGGCACGCGCTGGTAAATCCATGTTGTTCATTTATAATTTTTAATACCTAGTCAATTCGTTGTTCATTGTGGGTGTCGACATTGACATCATTGACACGATGCAAATCATTCCCATCTTTGACGTCACTCTTCCCTTGAATCAAGGTTTTCACTCTTGGACACAAACCGAAGAGATTTCGTGGCACGTAACCTTCGCGTCCGTCTAATCGTGACCACCACCACTCCCGCTCGAAATCATCACCCTTCCGCACGACAATTATTCTGTCCCCATCATCAAAACTCAACTCATCTTCGTGTGATCCATCGTAGTTAAATAAGGCATAAACAACGCCATTATTCCAGATTCCGAGCTTCTCCTGCACATTGTACAAATATTCCGAACAGCTATCGTAGCCGTCCTCATCTTCCTCGCATTTCTGTGCTGCTGTCTCAGAATCTGATACAGTAGTGGCAAACACGCATGCACCTTTTTCCACCAAATACTGAACCATTGGCAGATTGTTACACGACGCAGCACAGTGCAAAGGAGTCCAGCCGTCTGAATCCTGGGCATTTACGTCGCAACCGAATTCTACGAGGAATTTCACGATTTCTAAATGTCCTGCACAAACTGCGTTGTGTAGCGCGGTGATTCCTTCATCGTTTGAAGCTGCAGCAGCTGCAGGAGCCTGAGTGGCACATTTTTTCACTAGCTCCACTTCACCTTCAAGGGCTGCATCCAGCAAAAGGGCCAAGGGGTCGAAACTAACACGACGTTGCAGTTTGGAACTTCCATCAGGATTCTTCAGCGCACTTCGGGTCTTGTCTTCCCGAACTTGCAAGTTTCCTTCCTCATCCACGAAAAATTCCTCTGGAAAATTTGCTCTGGCATCATCGGTAGTATCACTCATGTTATTGTTTGTATCCTGCGATGCGCTCGGAATAAGATCGGAAGGTGGCAAGGCATTCTCCGGAAACATGGCCTCGGGAGGCATTTCGATCCTCCGATTTATGCTGATTTTGACTGAAGTCGGGGGAGCAACGTCGAACGAATTCTTGGAGTCTTCCTGTGAAGTGGGCTGTACTGAGAGTTCGCTCAAGCCAGAATTCGAGGTTGAAGTTATCTCCATAACAGATGGACCTTTAGCCTCCTCAAACTTCATCAAATCTTCCGATTTTGACTTAAGGATTGTAACAGCATCTTCAACACTATCTTTCGCCGGAGACAAGCGGGGTGGAATCAAAATAGGTTTCGGGGGAAGATACGGGCGCTGATCATCATTCTCATGCGAACCGTCCTCTGGAGAGTAGACCGACGTGTACGTACGCGAAGTGGAAAGGATCACTGACGCCGATGAAGGCTTTGGAGGAGGAATCGGAGCGACTTTTCCATCTGACCCCTGCCCCTTCGGTTTTAACGCAGATACACTTTGGGTGGCCATGGGGGGGAACTTCGTGTTGTATGGCAAAGTCTGGTACTTCGGATCACCCTTATTCAACAGAAATTCGGCCCGTCGATCATCATCCGGAGCAGTTAAATCATCACGTACATTATACGGCTCCACCGCAGCTATCTTCGCCGGACGTTTTGCTTGTGAAAGTTGATGAGCGAGACCATCGTTGAAAACGCGCCTCTTGTGCAAGCGTTGCTGCAATTCAGCAATTCTCCGATCCACTCTGTTCATTTCTTCTTGCTTCTGAGACAATAGAGACCTCTGATGGGCAACTCGAGACGCCTGTGAAGACGTTACTTGCTGGCGATACATGAGTTCTCGCCTCAAAGCTTCCAGCTGAATTGAGTGCGTGGAGTCTTCCCGACCACCTTTTTCTTGCCGTTGTCTACGGAGCAATCGTAATTCCTCGAGCTGTTTCGTTAGTTCATCCACACGACTGACCGCCACACTCAATTCCTTCTCTTTCTCGTTGAAGAGGATTCGTATTGACTCAAGATCCGATGTCAAAATGGCATTGCTAGCTTTTGTTTGATCGACTTGCCCACGTAGCATACGAAGACGGCGCAACTTAACCTCCTGCTGTTCAATTTTCTGTCTCAAAGCCATCAACCGTCCAGGTTCACCGTTCATTGAATAATGCTGACGTTGACCATTTTGTAAAGATCCTCCGTTATCTTGCTGCTTCCGAAGCATCTTAAGCCGATTTTCCTTCGCAATGAGAAGCTGTGCTTGGGCTCTGATCTGATCTTGTTGACGGGAAGCTAGTGATTCGAGCTGTTGCAGTGTCATATTATGAACTGACTCAAACTCGTCCTTCCCTGAATCAAAAGCCTTTGTGTTCCTCATCGTTGGTTTCCGTCAATGCAGCGATGCACACCACTTTTTACAAAACGTTTAACGGAGATGGGCAGTCAGTACACTACCAAGTGTTGTCATCAGATATCCAGAATGGGTAGACCTGCAGGCAGAATCGAGGATTCATCATATTAAAACCTGTTTCTCACATTCTCACGAAATATCTTGAAAAACCTCTCATTTGGAGACTTACCCATCCCAGCGAAAAATAAAGAAAGTCGCTTTCCAGCTGTAGCGTGTCGGGAATCAAAAGACCTTAGTAATTTGCTGACACATCTGCGATGAAAATACAATTTCATGAGACACTAAAGAATCAACAAGATGCAATAACCAACGACCCACCATCGAGCGTAACTGCGAAGAAACCGTTAAATCTCTGCTTGCGTTTTCAATATGTAGTCTGCCATCCGTCGTCTACAGAAAACCATTCACAAACGGAACGTCTACGGGCAACAAAATATATATTTCAATGAACAAGTGTAAACTTTTCTAGTGCATACGTGAATACACATATGTTTCAGATCTTCCCAGTACAGTTTTGTACACAAAAAGTTTCGCTGTACAAAAATATGAACTGCATAAATCCTTCCACGAACGAATCGCACTCAATACAATACGTACGAACACGCGTAATCGATCACGGACTTCAGCGCATCTACAGAGATTTCGTTCACCAATGTAAGATAAGTGACACAATATTTGATCGAAATCGGGAATATGCCGAATCCTCGAAGGTATGTTCCGCGATACTCTTTTCCATGGAGGCATTTCCGCCGTGGACACATTGCGCGATCATTCCTTCCGCGGAATTCCGTGAAAGTTGATTTCCACCGTTATTTTTAAAGCGGCATTTACTTCCACAGAAAATGTATTTAATTCCCACGGAAAACCATTTTAGGGGAGCCATGCATAGCTGATAGCCTAAAATATGTGTAAATTTGAAAATGGGGAGTTATTTAGAATTTTAGATGTCCAGTACAGTATATAATAGAATGAAAAAACGTTTTTTCAATAACAAAAAGTTTTTCGTGTGAAATTTTTAGCGTGTCATTCCCATATCCCTGTGCTTGTATCCATCCTCAACGGCGAAGCTGTGCTGCAGAGCTCTTCCTGAAATAATACTTGCTTTACGATCCACTTATTTCAAGCTTTATTAGTTTTCTATGAACCCCTTGCAGAAGGCAAAAAGCAAATGATGCCTGGAAAAATGATCCCAATAATAATGCAACTATGATTCTCTGCTTTGTAGTATAAATCAACTGAAATTCTGCTTCGAAAATCGCACGGAAGGGACCACTGCGTGTGTTCACCGCGGAACTTCACTCCGCGGACGTGGATCGCTCCCGAGAGAGAGAGGTGGCAATCCTGAATCCCAGGCGCGCCGCCATGACATTCGACACTAATGACATCTAAGAACTTCCAAATGAATGATTATCATTATGACATCTACTGAATAGAAATCAAAGCACTTCTCACCAAGTCAACCTAGAAATCCAGCATCACTGCATATGCCTCCTCAATCCTGCGAAGAGTACAAACCCCGGCAGCCGATGACGCCTCAAAAAACTCATTAGCCTTCTACCTTAACCTTCTGAATCGAGAACACTTTTTTCCGATTTTCAAATGTAAGTTCCTCTTTTCAGTACTCGCATATGAAAAGAAGATGTCTGTAGACGCCTAACATGGTTATATCTATGTGTTCATGTCCGAGAAGAGTACTCGATTTGTTTCTGATAAGGTTTCTGGATTCCGCTGTACAGTAGAAGAGAGTGACTGATGTGACTCAACGTGGTTCGCGGCCCTCGTCCAGCGATAGTCAGCATAGCCCCGACAACATCCGCATCAGGAATATGCAACACCTCCCCTTTCCAGCCTGGAGTCCCGTTTTCCATCACTCATCCCTATCTCCGGAACGTGTGCACTGGACTGTTCCTAATGATGGTACACCAATCCCGACCCTCTGTCAGAAACGCACCAAAGCTTAATGGGTTCTCCGAACGCCAGAGCGTACCGCTGGATGCACCGCATAACTCGTGACAAATGGATCCTGTACCAGACTCCGCTCAACTGCTTTCCCATGATCCTGGCACATGAACTATACGCGAACGTGAGAAAACGGGGGAAATGAAAGAAGTTCGCCGACAACCCTTTTTTTTCAATCCTGCTTGTCGATGAATCGAACAAGTACGAATAAAGCAACGGTATTCTCCCGTTCGTGTCCAGAACATTTTTAATTCGAGAAATCTACATGAGAATGGATAAATTAGACAAGTATAAATTAAGCTTGCATCCATTGATGGTCGATCGCTTTTTTTTGTCCGTAAGCACCTGTGCAGTACATTGCCGATGAATTAAGACTCATCTGCGTGCTTCTAAAGACGATGCATTCATGCATATCAAAATTATTCTTTTGAGGGAGAAACCTCAGTTCTTCTCATTTGAAATCTAACATTACTTTGTAGCATGCTATGTACTCCATGCACTTTCTGAATTACCAACCTGACTGAAGCCTCATGTTTAGAAAAGTCTCATATATTATTTTGTCCGCAAAATAAATTGATTAGGGCTAGGGGAGTTTAGATCAAGGTACTATACTTTCCTGAGATGTACATACTGTACACAGAACACCTGAATTCACAAATCAAAGCAGGAACATCTGCGTTTAAAATTGTTGAATTGAGCAGTATACGATTTTGCCAAATCTGAAAGATAACCTTCAGAGCATTAGACCAGTGGGAAATGAAATGAAGTTTGGGAAATCGGGAGAAAGATGATAAAATTGAAAATCAATGGAAGGTCTCAGGAAAAATTCAGGGGAGTGCTAAGACAAATTAATTAGATTAATATTTATTTTGAAGTAAGGTATACCCACTTAACTGGTTTTCAAAGTACAGGAATTTCGCGGAATAATGATGAGTTCAATGTGTTCGTGTATTTTTTAATAAACGGAGCGATCCAACTTAAACAAATTCTTCTATTTGTTTAACCTAACCAAATTTGGCCTGTTCTAAATAAAATAATATTATAGCGAGTCTAACCAATGTACGGTGATTCAAACAATTGCAGAAGTCCCGCGGCCATGCACTCTTCATGAGCAACTAAAAATTCTTGATTCAGTGACGTTCGTCGGTTAAACGAAAAAGGAACCTTTTCCAATACTGTACTAGCGTATATTAATTTGGGGAATTATTCCACGGCTATGCCATTCACTCAATTTTATTTTTTTATTTTTTGCTGATATAAAAGTGAGCATTGTATTTTGGCAACGACCAGCTCATCTCTGTGAATCGTCATTTCGCACAATTCTTGGTAGATGACGCGGCAAAAACGCAGCAAGAGGAGAATGCTGGTTGCCTCGCCGTTTTCTTCCCGTCTGATTTCTACGTCTTCCTTTTGAAATATTTCAGTTTTCAACCGGTGTTGCGAGAAACTCTGGGATCATAAATGTCGCGTCAGAATGTGAATTATACGAACGTCTCACTCTTTATTATAGGCAGGAAAATCAAGGCCCTCAATTATAGAATCTTCAAACATTAGTCCGAAATGTTGCGTGAGAGGAAAATATTTTCATCTCTGGCAATAATTTGACCATCACTGACATCGACTGCTCTGCACCTCGAAAACTCGAATACATTCAGCTCTTGCGATTTTGATCATATCATCGAGGGAATCTCTTCTCACCGCAGGTTGATCGCCGCAATAAGGAGGAAATCAAAATTGTGCCTCAAACTGCCTCAAAGAATTTAAAACTTTGCTGAGACGCGAGTAGAAAATCGGCAATAATGCGTATTCAGGAGTAATTCTTCCCGACCAGTGAGGCGAACAATATGAGAGCGTTTGTCGCTCACGCAAATTACATGGTAACATTCGCTGTGACCGAGGCGTCTTTCCCGCCTACGCCATAATTCGAAATGAGCTTAATCATAAAATCGATATGCTACACTCATATCAACTCACAAAAAGATAATCAAGTCGAAAAGACTTGAAAATTCTCCATTGAAGCCTTCACGTCTTGCGTGTATTCTTGCAGCTCGATGAAAAATCCATCTCTACAAGCAAACCCTATCCCCCGCCGGGAATATAAAAAGTCGACAGAAATTAAAGGCTGAAAACTCTGAAGAACCTTGTAGAGAAATCAAGCTTCTGTGCCTGTATTTGCTTAGATTTCCTCAGAAAATGTGTATTCAACATTTATTTCAAACATGTTTCGGAATCAATCAATTCTACGAGAAAATATCTTGGGAATTTTCGCTGCAAGGTAACAATTTGCCTCACTATACTTTGAAACCTATTTCACTAAAACTTGTCAATGACGGTTTGACTGATACTGTATTATATAATCGCATTCAACCATAAATATTTGCTTCACATTTTGATGCGTGATGCTTTAGTGAGAAATAATTTTAAATATGCCGAACTGTTGAAAGGGATTACAAATTCAATTTAGAATTTGATGGAGAAAAATACCTTTTTGAGGACTTTAATTTGCCATCCTTATTTAAGTAACATTGACAACACTGAAATGCAGCTGTTGGATATTATCAAATATTTTACTTTTACGACAAACATTTTGATTTTCCAACCTCTTTCCTGAACTTTCTAATACGAGTGCGTAACAAGTAATACAGGTAACATTTTTAATACACTCCACCTAATGAACAATTTTAAAGAAAAAGTGAATCTAAATGCGACTTTTCTCTGGCAAAAAGTACACAAACATGTGGGCAAACTTAAATCATACGAGAAGGGAATTTTATAATATTACAGGAAGAAGTCCGGTTAAGATTTTATAGTTCTTTCTCGCTATTTTCTCAGGACATGTTTCAAAGGAAACCCGCCGTAATAAAAAAAACATGAGATAAAATGAAAACAAAAAGTTTTCCAGGGATTACGCAACAAACCAAAAATTTCTTTAAAAAAAAACCGGTGGATATGGGTTAAAAAGCAGGCCGGCAAGGAAGAGGTACTGGTACAGTACTTCGTACCAATGGGTAAGACGCAGTTTTGTCCCTGAAAGACCCCGACATGCAATTGTTCCAGACGGGCTTACATTATTGCGCACCGGCGTAAATTGATTTTGCATTACGGCGAGGCAATTATCCCGAGGGCACCTCTGGCACGGGCAGACAGACGCCAACGGGTTCGAAACCCGGTACGCATTCCTCGTCGCATTGTTTTGTACTGTTGTGTATATTAAGGGGGTCTCAGTTCGTCGGAAACGTCACCGACGGGAACGAATCGAGAACGAATAAAGACGACACGCGAATAACCGATGATGACGTGAAGGAATCCCTAAGCTTCATTCTGCTTTCGCGACACATGCCGAAATTTCCGCGTCAAACTCGCATTCGAATAATGAGGCGCACACAAAAAGGAGCCCATGGTTCTTCGATTTAAACGATCTCATCTTTCAATATTGCATCACAGGAGTGATGAAGAAGGAAGACGAACCTTGACTCACGTGATCCGTACGTGCGTATTCGAATTCCTGGCCCCCACCAGACAAAACAAACACTTCTCCCGCAATCATCCATGCACCAGCAAGAGTTGCCGTATGTACTGTACTCGAATAACCTTATGACGCACTGTTTGTTGTTGTAAAATACGGCAATTGCCTCATGCGACATCTGCCGAGAAAAGAATCGAACGTCCCAAAAAATCAACGAAAACCACGTCAAAACTCAACGATTTATTTGAGGATTAAATGGTGAGGGCGAACATTTGGCGCAGCAAAAATGGATTAGCACAGGCCATCCTTACAAGAAATTTGGTGAATTGTATGTTGCTTTTTGCATTGCTGAGACCACAAGGAACTTGAATCATTCCAGAAATATTCTTTGAAACACCAGGGGTTCCTCTAATTAAAGGACTACATTATTTTATGGATTAACTCCATCAGGAATTTCACAAGTTTCAACTTACAGTATATCTCTGGCTTTGGACTGATTTCGATCCAAAATTTTAAGCATAATTAATAAAATTCCCGAGTATTCGAGCCTCGAGCAAGGATAATCGAGATTGTTTTATATACAACGCATATTTAAATTTTCATATCTATATTCCTCTGCAGCATCTTCGCGCTCCTTTTGCCATGAATTCCCGATTTGCAAGGACGAACGCGCATTTATTCATTGCTCGCATTATTCTACAACCTTTAGTTTCTATTTGATGTTAATAATTTGGTTTTCCTCGCTTAAAATCCCCACATGAATTGTACAATTGGTTTATACAGTAAATGGCTCGATTTATTATTTTGACGGAAAAGTCGTAAGCATTGATTGACCGCCATCTGCCTCCATTGGGTATAACATTATTACTGTACTTGTAGTTTATCAAAATACAAACGAGTAGAGTTAATATTCAAGAGCAATACATTTTAATATGATTACAAATACAGTACAGCGGTCAACCGTCTGCAGTTAGAAAATTTAAAGTATTATAAGTTGGGAGCACATGACTTTATAAAAAATTCAGACGTCATCATTTTTAATGTCATACGGTGTAACAACTCACATATACGTGTACTTCAGCAGTTGGTAAAACTTATTTGATACAGCCAGATATTGTCGTATTTGGTTTGCGGCTTTATCTAAACTTTCTAAAGCGCTTTCTGTTATCCTTCGTTGCTTGAAATTCTAGTACTGTACTGTACAAGCCAAGCATATGAGTTATTTTCAAACTGGTCATTGTTCGAAAAACATCCTTGGACCAGGATATTTTTTTAAGTGAAAGGTTCGCAATAAAATCAGTTTTAGCTCAAGCAATTCGGGGCATCATATTTCTAGAGCGCAGAAGTCGCACAGACTTCTGCGCTCTAGAAACTCCTACTCCTACGCTCTAGATACTCCTACTTGTGATCATTTTTTTCTGGCTAAAAAAATAAAATACTAGTTGATTGAATGAATACCTTCATAGATTACGGTTACATTTTTCAAATATTGTACATGGAAGTGACAAAAAATCGGGCGCGATTTATAGAAAGGTTCATTGCGCATGTTTTATCAAGAAAAGGCAGTTCACAGTTCGAAATCTATGCTCTGAAGATAATAATTTATTTTTGAAACTTGATCAACTGCGCGAGGAAGCATTAGGAATATTCTTCCAATGGGAACATCATCCGGATGGATATTGCCGGTAGACTAAGGCGAAAGAGAAAAGAAAAGATTCATTCCATCAAGAAAATTGATAAGAGGTATCAAGTAAACATCCGCTGGAAGGGATAACTACCGATGCAGATTATACTGCTTCCGCCCATATATAGAAGGATATACAGTAAAGTGAATAAAACCAATGTATCATATAGTCATATTCCGCTTTCTACATGTATTAACGGTGCACAGAGGGTTCCATTATTTGAATTGAAACTCCTACGCTTCGGAAAATCCGAATATTTTAAACAGAGGCTTTATCGGGAATATCCAAAGTAGTTCAAGGTGATGAACGTAAAAAGAATTTCGCAATTTTCAAATGGGTAACATAAGTACGGCTCTGAGCGGGAAAATGATCTAAGAGATATGCTTTGAGACATTCTTCAGCTTCCAAGATTTTCTCGGGGACGAAACGCATGCAGGGATCTGAAGGAAACAAGAAATTACGGAATTAGATTACTTTCGGTCGAAGGAATGTGCCACGCTATCCTGACAGAAAGTATATTTTTTCAACACCTTTGAATTTTTTCAATTCGTCTGTAGCGAATGTAAGAATAACTTCTGGAGTCAATTTCTTATTTTTAACTTGATGAATGCGACAAACATTCCGGATCAACGCGAGAAACCATTTTCACGAAATAAGGTTGATATTTCAACTTTCTTCTTATTTCTGTGAGTGTATTTCTGTGTTGTTTTTTTTTAGATGAACCATCATTCGTATTTGGCTTGACACTTTCAAAACATGAAACATGCTTTGGTGGAATAATTTGGTACATTAATGTACTGCTGTATCTGCACACTGGCTGCTGTTAAATGGCAGCCATATTACTGTAATTGAATACTAGAGATTTTAATCTGTACTCTTCAAGGGTTTTAACAAATCAGGTGTGCAGAAGAGCAGACTACTAAAAAATATTTGTGTTGCAAAGCACTTGTGTGATTGTGAAGGAATTATCTTTTATCTTTTTACCTATTGTGTTTTATTATGTGAAAAAGTGTGTGAATCAATCTTGGGGTTAATTTGAAATAAACTTTTATCTTTCTTTTGGGATTTCATAAGGAAATCCCCTGCTGCACCCCACAGCTGATTCTGTGTTTCATTTTCAAATTCCGCCTTTTGTGCAGATCTAATCCACAAATGCCGTCATGTCGTGAAAGAGGTAAAATTCAGGCAAAATTTGAGAAGCCCTACTTCAGACTTCATCTCTAAACTTCTGGTGTGTGTTACAGCATAATGATACGGACTATTATTAGTGCTTGTGATGGACATACGGCCTGTGCGTAGGAGCCAATGAAGCATGGCTCAGTCCGAGGAATGTGTCGGATTGAGAGGATCAATCGGTAGCCAGCGTGTGTCCATTCCTTCTAAATCACGTCGCCTCAACGACCCCCGCTCTGTCTGTCGAAAGGGGAGACAGAGAACGAAAAGAAAGAATGGAAAAATGGGGGTAGAAGGGGACTCACACAATGCACCCAGGAACCGGATAAGCCACCCCCGCGTGCAAAGTTCCTGCAGCAAAAACCTCGCTGTTCTTCACTCGTATATATTGTTGTCTAAATTAGTTAAAATGATGGTTTACAACCTCTCAGCTTAAACGTCTCTAAACCTTAGATTGTATGACTTACCGTCGCAAGCCTTTGACTTAACCAACTCAGACAATTTATTGTGACGATATTCACAAGCCAGATTCCTTTTCAGCACCCTCATTTGAGGTGTGCAGGAATTCATACAGATCTACTTGACTGTAAACAGTCGAAGAATTATCCATATGCGAGACCCGCTATCGATTGAGTAACGGTTCAGTCTCGTTCTTCCAACCATTCGGGTGGTTTCTTGGCTTTTCTCTGTGATTTTCTGAGGACAAATTTCGTACTCAGAGAATTGTCACCAATTTTTAAATTCGATTGTTCTCCTTTTCTCCCAGACTTTTTCCAAGAGCCACATTATCGCCACGCGTCATTACCCAAGTAAACCGAACTCGCGAAAAATCAAACCAAAGTCAATCAAGTCAGATCAACAAAATGTTCAAAATCGCGAGCCTTGTTTTCTTTTTCGTTGTCGTTTTCGCGTGGAACGATGACTGCGTTAATGTCGGCGACAAATATTACTGCGAAGATATCTGCGAGGCTCGGTATGCTTCGTATTACAATGATGAGGTGATTTTCGTCGGACGGGTCCTGAACTTGCAGTGTGTCTTGATGCGTCATTTGAAGGTTGGTTTTTTCCTTTCAACATCTGGAAGAATAGAAATGATTAGTTTCGCTATTCTTTTAGAAAGTTACATTGACCACTCAAGTTTGGTGTCGAGGCACTGTGACTGAGAGGGTTCAGAAAATCGTCACCCCGTGGTGGTACTGCCAAGGGATGGACAAAACAAAAACTACTAGTACCTCTAGAACTTTTGTAACTGTCTCCACGAGTAAGTCTTTGGATTTTCTTGTAACCAATATGATTTTTCTAAAGTCTGTACTAAATCCTCTTAGAAACTTTTTCAACTACTCCCATCACTGAATACACGACCGTTGATTCGTCTGTGGTTTTGGAGATGAGCACAGAGGTGTCCACTTCTGTTTCCACGACGCAAACAACCATTTCAGCGCCAACCTCCACTGTTTTTGTCCCTGGTCCGGTGCCGGAAATTCCGTTGGTTGTGGAGATGAATAAGCCAATTGGAGAGGTGATGGTCACGTATGAGCCCAAACAATCGGGTCATACCTGGCTATTTTACCTTCTGATTGGGTTGGTCATCTTTTGCGTCTTGTTGCTTGCCATCCTGTCTGCCTTGATTTATTTGAAATGGAAACCGGTAAGTTTGCAAAGTTTTAACTTTTTGTTCTTAAAAGCATAAACTTTTCAAACTTTCAGGTTAGGGAAATCGTAAATTCGGTTGAAGACACCATTAGGATTTACAACCCTTTTTTCTCTGATGGAGCTGAGGAGGAAGAGGCTGAAGAAATTAGAAACGTCACTTATGGTGAGGCTTTAGAACTTGCAGAGCAGGGTCGTTCTTACGCTACCATTCGTCCCGTTAGAATTAAACTTTTAAGTGAGTTTCAGGGAAAATACGATTTTTGTACAATACTAATATTTTCCTATATTACAGAATTCCACGAAATGCAAGAGGTTCCGCTGTCCGCATCAACTCAGGAACCAAGCACAGAAGTCTCAACGTGTTAGAACATTCAATGGGTTAACACGGATCGTCTCCACCGGAAATCAAACCGCTTCGTCACAAGGATTCGTCAATTAGTGCAATTTTTCGTTCGCGAGCTTTATTTTAAGGGCATTTGTTGTTGAGTTTTAAATGCCAATAAAATGCGTTGCTTTGTTGGGAAATCTGCTTTTTATTTAATAGTCATCATTCCCGTTCTCGCGTTCAGCTGTAACCTGGGGTACTGGGGAATCACAGGGGCACTTCTCGTTGGTAATAACTCGACTGTAGTGCTTTCTAAGGCATTCATGTTTCTTTGCCTTCTCCTTCTAATGACGTATCTTAATTTCGCATAACAAAGATACACCATACACGATAACATTATTACAAGTAATACAATAGACACAATTAGATAAATGTATCCGTAATCTCGAAAATGTAATTGGAGATCACTGATATCTTCATTAATTTTACGGGTAACGTCTTGGGGGGTTAATTCTTCAACTGCATTTATCTCTACACGGTCCAGTTTAGGAACAAGAGTTTTGAATGGACCATTTACCATAGTATATCTACAATTAGGTTTAAATTGTAGAATACCGGAATAGGGTAATACATACGAATTTTCGGTGGCAGGAATTTATCTACACGGTCCAGTTTAGGAACAAGAGTTTTAAATGGACCATTTACCATGGTATATCTACAATTAGGTTTAAATTGTAGAATACCAGAATAGGGTAATACATACGAATTTTCGGTGGCAGGAATTTTGTCGTCCTCTGAGCCAACACAATACTGCGTGACTCTACCTTTGTCTCCGTCCACATATGCAAACTCGTCTTGATCGAGTTGCACGACTTTGTCTTGAGGTTTTGAGACCTCCATCATTTCACAAGATTTTTTAATTTCCTCTTCATTTGCGCCTCTTTGCACATTTTGTAAACAAGGGACAGCTTTCACTGTGGGCGTGTGTTGCCATCTACACACCCTGCATCCCGAGTATCCTATACTTTTTAAACAAGTTGGCAACTCATTATTATTTATGCCATATAAATTCGTTCCTTGTTGCAGCATGTACATTATTATTTATGCCGTATAAATTCGTTCCTTGTTGCAGCATGTAGGTATGAGGAATTCTAGCTTGGTACCAACTAGGCATGCCAAGGTAGGTTTCCCTTGCTACAGGCATCACATGAACTCGAAACAATTCATATTTCTCGGCAGGTCTAATTACTGGAACAATTGTAATTATGTGTATTTTACACGGTCCTAGTCTTTCTCTTAGCGGACTTGTACACCCTATGAAATTGCTAGTAGTTAGCGGGTTGGATTGAATAATTGCCATCATCTCGGCAGCAGAAGATCCAATTAATGATGCCCTATGTTCAGTTGTTAGTATTGTTGCAATTGCAGCATGGACAGAATCATACTTGTATAAATATGTGGGAAACTGAAATCTAAAAATAGAATCGAGATCCTGAAGTAGAAAAGATTCTATAACTACTATGTGGGTTAATTCAGATCCTAAAGTAGTGAGCTTCATCCAGAACCCAACTGTATCGTTTGCAGATTCTTTCAAGTCATCTATTAGGCTTTTTATACTAGTGAATATGTCATCCGTTTCAGGGTTTACCCTTATGAAATCAGTCGGATGTATAATCAATATGCGAGACCCGCTATCGATTGAGTAACGGTTCAGTCTCGTTCTTCCAACCATTCGGGTGGTTTCTTGGCTTTTCTCTGTGATTTTCTGAGGACAAATTTTGTACTCAGAGAATTGTCAGTAGTTTTTAAAATTCAATTGCTCTCTTGTTCACAGACTTTTCTCCAAGAGCCACACTATCGCTACGCGTCATTACCCAAATAAACCGAACTCGCGAAAAACCAAACCAAAGTCAATCAAGTCAAATTAGCAAAAATGTTCAAAATCGCGAGTTTAGTTTTGATGATTGTCGTCGTTTTCGCGTGGAATGACGATTGTGTAAATGTCGGCGATAAATATTATTGCGAGGACATTTGCGAGGCTCGGTATGCTTCGTACTACAATGATGAGGTGATTTTCGTTGGACGGGTCCTGAACTTGCAGTGTGTCTTGATGCGTCATTTGAAGGTTGGTTTTTTCCTTTCAACATCTGGAAGAATAGAAATAATTAGTTTCGCTATTCTCTTTAGAAAGTTACATTGACTACTCAAGTTTGGTGTCGAGGCACTGTGACTGAGAGGGTTCAGAAAATCGTCACCCCGTGGTGGTACTGCCAAGGGATGGACAAAACAAAAACTACTAGTACCTCTAGAACTTTTGTGACTGTCTCCACGAGTAAGTCTTTGGATTCTTTGTAACCAATATGATTTTTCTAAAATAGCACTAAATTTTTCTAGAAACTATTTCAACTACTCCCATCACTGAATACACAACCGTTGATTCGTCTGTGGTTTTGGAGATGAGCACTGAGGTGTCCACTTCCGTTTCCACGACGCAAACAACCATTTTAGCGCCAACCTCCACTGTTTT
>CAJPEX010001731.1:0-50776 GCA_905338405.1 Notodromas monacha
TAGAAGAATTCAGTTATTTAAAACAGTAATTTTAAACCAACAGAAGTCTGTTGGGTGGGAGAAAAAAACTGCTCAGAGCTGGTCTGTTAGGCATAAATCCCTTATGCAGGAGGTCTGTTAGGCGGGGCCCACTGTATTTTTTTTATATTAAAAAACATAGACTTACATAATGAATTGGAGGTTTGTCTGAAGGAACTTTAATCAAGGATGAATGAACCTCAAGTCATGAGAAGATCTGAAAAAACTCAATAAATGTGTTATGATCAGAATGCGCAACTCTAATAAGTTCTGATTACATTAATAAGTTTCTTTCTGAGTTTTTATGACATATGTCATAAAAATATTGAATATATACTGTATTCTCAAATGGTATTCCCATGCGAACACAAGCAGAAGTTGCGGAAATGTTTAAGGGGAAATTACAATTTTGTGAAAATGCTTTCATTTGTATAATCATGTTGCTCCCAGCTATTTTTAATATGCAGAAAAATCACTTGACTAATGCTTTGTTTCATTGTCTGTTGATAAAAATTTATCTTGCTCATGTAGCACTACTGGGACCGATTGATTGATTTTCTGTAGATTACCAAGGGTTTTTTTGTTTTATTTTTGAACATCTTGAACAACAAACTATTGTAGTTACTTGAATAGATTAGGTTGCTCAAGTCCCTATTGTATCATCACGCATATTCCCAAGTGAGAAATTTATGCATTGTAATTCTCAAACGAAAAATTAGTTGAGGTCCCCTAGACCGACGCACCGACGGTTAGGTTTTCTGCTTAATCATTTTTTTATAACCTGGAAAGCTGTAAGTTTTTTTTTTTTTTTGTCGTGAGTTTTGCCTTTCTTGGCACTTGAACAGGTAGCATTTGTAGAGTGACAATAATCTGATAATTTTTTGAAGACTACATCTCATCCATCGCCGAATGTACCAATGTTTTTTGCGTGCAATTGCCCCGAGTTTTGAGCGCTTGTAAATTCAGGTGAAATATGCAAGTGTATTATTTGAAACAAAAGTTCTGTATCGTTGAGGTTGAAACTTTTTCTTTGAATCTACCGCCATCGTTATAGAATTTATTATTGCAATTCAGGCTTTAAAAAAATTTTCTGGATCACGAATCTATTTTTGAGATACACTGAAAAGTAATTATTGTTCGTCCTCTATTTTTCCGTTGCAGATGGAGTTTGCTGAAGGAAGAACGGGATGCGGCGCAGCGAGATCAGCCAAAACTCTCAAACTGTACTGGCATTTTTGGCTCAAATGAATGCAACTTTTTAGTCTCCTTGACTTGCTTGAGCGACTGAAAATAACATTTGAGAAACTAACGCAAAATTTCTATTGATTTTCGACCGGAAAAGAGCTGTCGATGATACAGCAGTGAACTCTCAGTTGGCATCTTGAGAAAGCCAGCGAACAGAAGGTAGATTCAATTCAAGCCGAAAATCAATTTCATGAAATTTTCATATAGAAGCTTCCCGGACGTCTGATTCAGAGCATCGTTCCAGGCGAACAGAAATTCCGACGTTTTTGGCGTGAAATGGCTTCATTTATATTACGATCATTTTATATTTTAATCTGAAAAATGTTGTTATTTGAAATGCATCCAGAACATTCGAGTGAAAACTGCCATTTTCAATTGCTCCTTTTTTCGTACATGACCGGTCAATTTGACTTACGGATACTGTATTTTAGAAATTTTCGAAGACCTTGTCATTCAGTTCGAGGGACATGCTTCGAGGTCTAAAGGGGTAGTGTTGAACATGGAGCGACATCGTTGAAACACTTGAAAAGCTTTCAAAAGAGTAGCTGACTCAGGATAAGAACAGTGGGGGCTCTTTCCCTCTACACAGTCGCCGACTCAACATGGCGCAGCCCGTGATTAAGTACGCCGCATCGCAACAGAAGGCAAACACGCGCGCCATTCGCGCTCTGCGAACTTGCTTTGCGACTTCAGGGATCACACTTCGCGTTCCAAGTTTTCAGTTTCGCGCGTCTCCTGCTGCTGCGGGGAACTGCTCCGTTTCAGTCCCACATGAATTCATTGTGATGTTCTTCTTCCACTCCATTTCCATCAAGCGCATTTGTGTCCCTCTGAAAATCCGCAGAGACTCACGTTTGATTTGACGCGTGCATGTGATGTGTATGTACGTCGTGCTTTGGTGCTGCTGGATTTACTTGATGATTTTCAAGTTCGATAACTGTGGCATGCGTTGTCCATCTTTCAAAGAAAATCCCGGGGATCGCAATGTTCCCTGGACTTTTCCTGAAAAATAAGAGAGCGAGTTTGATGTGCTCAAGATCCGCATTTTTGTTCATACCGTGATTTTCGCCAACGCTGAATTTTCGCCGCTATTTGGGTTCTAGGGAAAATAACTNGAGAAACTAACGCAAAATTTCTATTGATTTTCGACCGGAAAAGAGCTGTCGATGATACAGCAGTGAACTCTCAGTTGGCATCTTGAGAAAGCCAGCGAACAGAAGGTAGATTCAATTCAAGCCGAAAATCAATTTCATGAAATTTTCATATAGAAGCTTCCCGGACGTCTGATTCAGAGCATCGTTCCAGGCGAACAGAAATTCCGACGTTTTTGGCGTGAAATGGCTTCATTTATATTACGATCATTTTATATTTTAATCTGAAAAATGTTGTTATTTGAAATGCATCCAGAACATTCGAGTGAAAACTGCCATTTTCAATTGCTCCTTTTTTCGTACATGACCGGTCAATTTGACTTACGGATACTGTATTTTAGAAATTTTCGAAGACCTTGTCATTCAGTTCGAGGGACATGCTTCGAGGTCTAAAGGGGTAGTGTTGAACATGGAGCGACATCGTTGAAACACTTGAAAAGCTTTCAAAAGAGTAGCTGACTCAGGATAAGAACAGTGGGGGCTCTTTCCCTCTACACAGTCGCCGACTCAACATGGCGCAGCCCGTGATTAAGTAGCGGCGTAGCGTTGTCTTCCGTTTGTGCGCGCGGTAAGCGCGAGACGCTTGAACGAAACGCTGAAGTCCCTAGTGTGAAGCGCAAGGTTCAAAAGTCAAAGCGCGCAGAGGACGACGACGCCCCTTGTGCTCCGTTTCAGTCCCACATGAATTCATTGTGATGTTCTTCTTCCACTCCATTTCCATCAAGCGCATTTGTGTCCCTCTGAAAATCCGCAGAGACTCACGTTTGATTTGACGCGTGCATGTGATGTGTATGTACGTCGTGCTTTGGTGCTGCTGGATTTACTTGATGATTTTCAAGTTCGATAACTGTGGCATGCGTTGTCCATCTTTCAAAGAAAATCCCGGGGATCGCAATGTTCCCTGGACTTTTCCTGAAAAATAAGAGAGCGAGTTTGATGTGCTCAAGATCCGCATTTTTGTTCATACCGTGATTTTCGCCAACGCTGAATTTTCGCCGCTATTTGGGTTCTAGGGAAAATAACTTAAGATTGTGTACCAAAGGCGAACTTCATCGAGACAAAACTTGATATTTTTCTGGGAGAATGTAGGATCGCATTCTGACTACTCGCACGACTCCTAATCTTCTTAATCATTAGACTTGTGTAAATCTCTTATTGCCTTAACAAAGGTTAACAACTAAAAAGAGTCTACTACTACACGATAATACAGACCACGTGGAGATTGAATGAGTCCTTGCACTTTTTCTGAGACACTCCCAGCATGATTAAACAGTTCTAGACTAAAGCTGAGCGGCCATCTTGATTTCTTTATAATTTAGATATTTCATAATAGAGACTTAGCTGGTCTTTGAAACTTGGAACTTCAAAACTTTTAAAATATAATCGAGTTAGTTAATTTTATTGCTTAACCAAAATAAGGCATTGCTAAAAATGTCTATATGCTCCTATAATTTATTTTATTGTTTTGCAGCAGATATATTATTTTGGTTCCACTTGATAAACTGATGGATAAAAGGTGCAACAATCTGAAGCATTTAAAGAGTTTCTGCGAATCGAATTTCTTTCCACGTGCTGCTTGCGAATATAATTTCGTTGTACTGTACTTACTCATGCTTCAACTACTTTATTAATTTTTCAGGTTGACCGAAAAAAAATAAGCCCCGTCCGCACGTAGCTGAAGCAAACCTGAAACTTAAAAAAAATTTATGCACTAATACGAAGGACCAAGTTGTTGATGCGAATAAGAGAAGCCATTTGACTGAAAATCCACCTGAGATTTCCATCCCATCAATTTTCAAAAATTGACTCTCTAAACGAGTACGTATTTTTCCTTGGTGAACCATTTCTTTCAAGTGAAATTATCTTCGCAAACAAAATAATGAGTGCGGCCATGCAAATTCGAAGGAGAAATGACTACCAATTCGTTCCGTCTTCTCTTGATTCGTTCGTGGCAGGTATAACTTTGTTGGTGTTGGGAAGGCACGCATTAACTGCTCCCGGTCTACTTTCGTGATCGCTTCAAATGCCGTTGTAACTCTCTTTTTGGCTAGCTCTTGTGCCTTCTTCCCGTCTTGAATCAATCGTCGCCGTGCATCCACAGACGCTGCCATCGATGTTTCCGAACGAATTAAATTAATATGTTCTTCTTCCACTCTCATTAACTTCGTCCGTTTTCGGTTTAAAGACGCTTCAGCTCCTTCAATTGTTTTTTCAAACAAAAAATCGCTCTGGATAATCGACATGCACTCTGACAGTCTTCTCCATCCATTAACTCCGAGCCCGTCCAACTCCTCCATGAACTTTGTTGCAATCGCCGGGAACCGCACCGTCTTCTCCAGCATATCCTTGTTGTTCATTCCGTCGCCTATTTCATAAACACATCTTTAATTTCACAATCAGGTCCAACGAACTTGTGATTGTACAAAATCACATGCGACTAAGGGTTGTACAAAACTCTAAAGTTTGTGGTTGCACAAAACCACCACCATACCGGTTTGCGCATTTCTTTGCTGTTTTTCCTTAATTTAATCTTGTTCAAGCGCCAATCTGCGACCGTTTAATATACGGATTATGATCAAACGTACCATTCATGGATGTTGGATGTTCTGCTTCAACGTCGACAATCACGGCAGGAGCATTGAAAACATTGATCTCGTCGGNAACTGTTAAGATTGTGTACCAAAGGCGAACTTCATCGAGACAAAACTTGATATTTTTCTGGGAGAATGTAGGATCCGTAAGACTGATGAGCGTGCTGAGGATTAGAAGAATTAGTAATCTGAACACATTTAGAGAATAACGGAATTGTTTCCAATTGTTGATTTTTCTCAGATGATGATGTGCTATTATGTCTGGTGCACCTAATTGAATGAGTCCTTGCACTTTTTCTGAGACACTCCCAGCATGATTAAACAGTTCTAGACTAAAGCTGAGCGGCCATCTTGATTTTCTTATAATTTAGATATTTCATAATGGAGACTTAGCTGGTCTTTGAAACTTGGAACTTCAAAACTTTTAAAATATAATCGAGTTAGTTAATTTTATTGCTTACCCAAAATAAGGCATTGCTAAAAATGTCTATATGCTCCTATAATTTATTTTATTGTTTTGCAGCAGATATATTATTTTGGTTCCACTTGATAAAGTGATGTATAAAAGGTGCAACAATCTGAAGCATTTAAAGAGTTTCTGCGAATCGAATTTATTTCCACGTGCTGCTTGCGAATATAATTTCGTTGTACTGTACTTACTCATGCTTCAACTACTTTATTAATTTTTCAGGTTGACCGAAAAAAAAACAAGCCCCGTCCGCACGTAGCTGAAGCAAACCTGAAAGTTAAAAAAAAAATGTATGCACTAATACGAAGGACCAAGCTGTTGATGCGAATAAGAGAAGCCATTTGACTGAAAATCCACCTGAGATTTCCATCCCATCAATTTTCAAAAATTGACTCTCTAAACGAGTACGTATTTTTCCTTGGTGAACCATTTCTTTCAAGTGAAATTAACTTCGCAAACAAAATGATGAGTGCGGCCATGCAAATTCGAAGGAGAAATGACTCATGCCTTGGATGATAGTCGCGCATTTTTTCTCATGTACTCGTATTTGCACTTCGTATCGTCGGTTTTCTGCACTGCACTCATTTTTGGTCATCTGTAGACATTTACTAAGAATGGCCTGAAGATTTGCAATGAGTTGTTCACGCATAATTGTAACTAACTTACATTTTATGGGCATCAGAAACTCAAACATAATTTTGTTTGTGAGTCCAATAAGAAAATAAAACTTCTAAAACGCATCCTCATTTTGCGTCAGGTTAAAAGAAAATGTATACAAATGTTTCATTTTTTAAATATGGGCATCGCGTGCGTATTACATAAAGTGCAAGCATAATAATTATATTTCCAAGCTCGTCTAAAATATGAAAGAAAATGCATTCTTCCAAGGGATTGTTTTTCTTCTCTTGGCCTCGAAACTCGGATTCTTTCGGTATAAAATCGCGGCGGCTCATCTCCCAAGAAACCAGTTTAACGCCCCTTTGCTTTTTAATCTTCCTTGATGGAATAAAAACTTGTTTTAAATGAAACGAAATTACGTATTATAATCCACAAGAACTTGTTTATTCTTGCGTAGATTTCCGCGGGATATCATCTTTTTTCTTGCGACGAAGTCGATGATTCACGTCCGTTTTTGTGTATTTTTTTCTATAAAAAAAATAGTTTTTTAGCGAATCGGACAGAAAACGCTTGCAGTGCCGTGTGCATGGATTCGGTCTGGAAAAAAGCGAGAGATTTGGAAAAAATAGATTGACAGAGAAATAAGTATAAACCTGTCTCCGTCGAAATCGCGCGACAGGACACAGACAGACAGACACATAGATACATACGTGCCATAGGAGAGACGCGTCGTCGTCGTCGTCGTCGTGGTGGCAATTGTGTGGTGCTAGTCGCGGTACCATGCCTATCGCGTCGACGAGCCAAAGCGACGATAGTGTGTACTCGGTGTTACCGTCATCCAAGTCGCGTGGCACCACTGTGGACTCTGTCGGCACCAGTGCTGGGTTCATAAGGGACCGCGTCGCGATTGATGTGCCTGCTTCTGTGGCGCCTGGCGACCATCACGAGGAACTGCTGCCACAGGTACCAGTGATGTGTCCATTTTTGAAATTACCCTGTTGAAGGGGAAATTTAACGCATATTTGCGGGATGTACTGTACATGTAACAGGGCTGCAACTTCATGCTCAATTACGTGTTGAACTTTTTTTTCCAGGAACGTTGTTGTTCATACCTTTGAAAACAGAGAGAGACGACGCATCATTTATGATTCTAACATAATCAATTTGTGGTATCATTTGTGCTTGTAATGTGGCAGAGGTGATACCAGTGTACAAGGAATTCCACTCGAACTTCAGCATTAAACAGGAAAATCAGATCAATTTAAATTATTATTATAGCCTATTATTTTAGCAGTTTGACAAACCCCAAAGAAGCCACTTGATGAAATGTGTCGTGATTCCTGAACTTAATTTATTGTGAGATATCCGTGACCGTTGCCGCAGTTGCTCATGATTATACTTGATGAAAAATACCAAACGATGAATTATTTAATGATGCTAAAAATAATCAGTGACATAATCACGGTCCGGTAGTTCATGAGTGAGTGATTGTTATTTTTTTGACGATCTATGCGATTTTCTTGAATTTCTGTACGAGGCAGAGCGTTTTCAGCACACGCCGTCTTCAGGAAATTTTTTTTTCTTTTTCTAGGGGAAAAATATGTGTTCGAACATGACCATGTAGATTTCCTTTTTATTGCTAGTCAGAAACTTTTTAGGAAATCAGAAAGCAAGGAAGATCGGTTTAAAAACCAAGGCACATTTTTTTTGTGGATTGTTTTGGCGGCGAACTCATGGGTCCCACCTGGAACAAACCACAAGGCACGACTGGCCCAGAAAACCCATCTTGATTTTTTTCTTTCTTCCTCCCCGTGCAACAAATGAGGTTTTCTCCGAATTCTAAATAAAAAGAAATGAAACAAAAAATTAGCGACTCCGACTCGCATGCGGTCGTTGCGCAATTTCGTGCAGTACTAAAGAGGGAACAGGTGGGAAGGGCCGGTGAGACTTTCGTTTTTTAAACGCCCAGTACCGAGTACTGGAACCGAGCAGAGAGAGATAGAGAGAAAGAGGCCTTCAGATCGGCTGTTCGGGGGGAAATCTCGCGTTTATTTTCTGCAGTACAAGTACATATTTATATTTTATATTTTATTTTATTTTTTGCAGGAGCCTCCCGTGTCTGGACATGCTTCCCCTCTGCTAAACTTAAATTCACCTGCCCTTGAACCCCGGCAGCGGTCATCGCCGTCCAGCTACGATATTCGTTCCCTGGGTGAGTTTTAATCTCGAGGTCGTTTTTGCGAGTCCCGAAACAGTACTTCCATTGATTCGTGATCAAGGTAGGACTTTGATCCCGAAAGCGTGAGGATTAGAAACCTTGTCGTCGTCCGATAGGGGTTTTTTTTTTCTTCGGATTTTATCATTATAAGACACGCAAGATTTGTGGAATTCGTTAACATGACTCTTGGGCCAACTGCTTCTTTCGTGTCCTTCGTTAATATTAGCATTAAATTCCTGATACGCGAGGAAATTTGTCAGTCTTCGGTTCAAGGCCGAATTTCCAGATACGTTAAGTTAAGGTGGGCTGAATTTAGGAATCGAATCTCCGAATTTTGAGAATCATTGCCCCTTTCCGCTTGAGAAATTCATCAGCATTGATTAATCCGGGTGCGTTTTTAATGCAATTTATCATAATTTACCGCAGCACGTCATGAAAAAATCATTTTTGCGCCGAAAAAGTAGGAAGATGGATATTCGAGTTTTTGGACGAAAAAAATTCCAGATGTTGTGATGAACCTCTCTTGATTAAATTAGGGAATTGGATCGACGCCACACATTCGACTCAATCACGAAAATAAAAGCAAATCAATGTTCGAATCAATTTGCTTTAATTTGTTCTCTAGTACGTTACTGCTTGAAGTGATTGAAAGAACATTATTTAAAATTAATACTTGCGTTTGTTTCTGAATTTTACAAAAATAACTTGACTTTTGATGAAGCTGGCGAATTTTGTCAATTTTGTCAAAACTGCTGTATATCGAATGCTTAACGCTGAAAGATGATTTATGATGTTTTCGACAGAGATTTTTTCGAGGACATTATTTTTATGAACCAAAAACTCGCGCAAAAAATTATTGACGCTCCAGGTTACAATTAAAAACTGAAGTTTCACATTTTTCTGCGTAAGAAAATATTCCGACTGCAAAAGAACTCTTCCTCTCCATCTCTCCGTGGAGATTCCAACTACTGTACTGTAATGTACTGTATTTTAACGTACGGTTTCCAGTTTTTCACATTGCAATTTCGCAATGATGTTATTGCTGTGCGCAAGGAGAAATAAATTTGTACATTCATGAGCTTTGGTCAAATGTCCATGTGCATGCGTTATCCGAGCCCTTTTATCCCAGCAACTTGAGCTGATCTAGATGAATTAAACGCTATTCCAGCGTAGCCAGTAATGATCCATGAATCACCTCCGATTAGGCAGTTGGCTCAGCTGGATATTTCATAAAATTTCACACCCCGTCACCTGTTACAAATCGTATCGTGTAATTAAAAAAAAAAAAGAGCTTCAACAATTCCAAGTTCCTCACGCGCACATGAATCTCCATCGCGCATTCCAACATCGCGCTCGTTTGTCAGACAACGGTTTTTCTTTTTCTCTCTCTCTCTTATTATCATTAACACGTTTTTATTAACTCGCTTTCTTGTCCGTTTGTTTAAAACGTGGTTTTTTAGATTAATTTTTTAATCTACTACATTTTTTTTTATTTCTTCCCTTGAAGGACCAGCTGGGACCAGAAAGAAATGGACCAGTGGTACGCAGTGGTGGTACATTAGGAGGTGGTTCACTGAGGTACCGGTTTATGAATTAGTGGTGGGGTGCCGCATTTACGCGCAGTAAGATTTTCAACTGGAATTGCAATGTGAATTACTGCATCGGTTGATGAAAATCTTGAAAAATATTTTTTGGGGAAACGCGGCCTGTTCAGAGAGAAATGTGCCGAATTTACCGAAAAATCCGAAGAACTTCAGAACAATATAAATTTTTAGGAATCGGAAGTTGAGGGATTCTAGGAAAGCTAAATTTATTTCCTGTGTCCTCAATCTGATCTGAATATATTGGTTGAAGTTTATAATCCTACTGTACGTATACACTATCGTAGATGTGGTATAAAAAGACTCCCATACTATCTGTTGACATTTTTTAAAAGCCAAAAAGAGTTCGACGAGTCCTATTCTGATATGTTGTATTAGTGGAGGGTTTCTCCTTGTCCTACATTGCGAGAATTTTAGGCATTTCTTTAATCCTTTGTGGATAAAACACAGCGTTCAAAAAGGAAATTGATAAGCGAGAGGAAGGAAACAAAAGTTATTTGAACACGAGCAAAATATAAACTAACGCAAATTTTCTCTCGTATGCATGCGAGAGAAGATTCAAAAGTGTTTAAAGTGCTGTTATTTGGAATACAATTTTTTCAGGCAACTGAGCTGTATATTCAAAATCCTCCATACCATTTTTGAGATCTATTCAATGCTGTACAGTACTTGAAATCAGTCTCTGCTTATTACTAAGTCAATTTCTTTCAACAGCCACGGCTTCGTTATTATTTTCCCCACCAGTTCGCATTTTATAGCACCCTATACGCATTCATCATCACTGATGTTATGACTGAAATATTTTTGAAATTTAAACATTGCTTCAAGATCTGGCTCATGGCTCTCAAAAGAACTGTTCGAATACTGTACTGTACAAGACATACGTGGCATTACTGAGACTGTCGGCAATACAACGAATAAGTTTGGCTGATGAACCTTATGCAGTATTTTGGTAGACCATTTCCTTCTTATCTCCATTTCAATGATGGCAAACAAAAATTGAAAGGAAATTTTCAAATACAGTGATATCCTGTGTTCCCGCTTCCAGCCGTTATTGGGTCTCCCAATCTTCGTAAAGGTTTAAGAAAGCATTCCCCCCTTGAAATCGTATACTTGAACAGAAAAAAACGCCATCGAACTTATGTCAGCCCTGTCCAAAACGCAACATGTGTTAAAATTTTAGAAAATTCCAAGTTGTTTCACAGTACAGTATTTCTTGTGGTACTTGTAGAAATTACTGTAGATCTCCCAAAACTTGAAGCACACCTCCGACACATCGTACGAACCAACTCTTGCTCACAGTTGACTCAACAACAACAACAACAAAAAGAAAAGTCGAAGAAAAAAGAGGAAGAAGAGACAAGCATTATAGAATAAGAAGGAAAGAAAGAAAATACGAGAAAAATAAGGGGCAGGGCTTCGATTCGGATCCAAACCTGTCCAGCCATGTCGAAACGGCTGCGAGGCCGTAGGGGAATGTCGCGTTTGTTCGTGGGGTCCCCCGGTCCAGCCCGAGCAAAGCTGCAGGGGACCAGGAATGGAACGAACACACAAGAGTGAAGAAAAAGACGAAAAGGAGAGAGATGAAAAGATGAAGAATGGAGAAAGAGAGGGACAGACAGAGAACGGGGGGAAATGGCGAAGACGTGGATGGACGTGAATGCAGCAAGTTGATGGCGAAGGAAGCATGGAGGAAAATTTCGGGATACGAGTGTGTGTGTTGTGTGTGTGTGTGTATGTGTGTGTCGGTGGTGCAGACCCCCATGGATTAGGGTCCTGGCTCAAAAGTCTTCTTCCCCAGAAGAACAAAAGTCTTTTTCCCCAGAAGCAAGAAGTGTTTTTGGTAGATTAGAAAATAAAAACAGAATCTAGTTTTGAAGTGCATCTCACGTTCCTCCCCCCCCCCCTGTGCCCACAGAAATAAGATAAGTCCTTCTTGATTACTTCTGCTATCTATTTTTCGAAATATCGTGGTCCTACTTATATGATGCTAGGTCTTTCTAAGTTGGATGCAGAGAACCAGGAAATCCATGGTTTGGGGTAGGCCCTTCTGTAACACGTTTTGGCATGAGTTTTTTCAGTTCAGTGACATTTAAAGGCAGTGGACAGACAAATACAATTTCTGAAATTATTAAAATCGGGATAAATTTTATTTGTGTTCTATATTTGCTTCAAAATACAAGAGAGGTATTTATTCTTTCTGGGATATTTTCTGTTGTTGCAAAATTAACTTTTTGTTTGCATTTTTTTTAAACAAATAGAAGGCTGTGAAAATACTGTTGAGTTTTCAACACCCATTGGCTGTATGTTATATACACATATATTCCGAAATTTTCCTGAGGAGGATTGTAAGACCAAAACTCTATCTAATTTAAAAAAAAAAATTGCAATGCACTGTAAGACTATAAATTTTTTTTCAATTAGTGTTGGTTAAACATGCACAGGATCTTTGACTGATGAAAGACTCTTGAGAGCAGTTGCATTTTCAGCAACAATTAAAATGACTGTAAAAGAGTGACAATGGTTAACCATTCAAGTTGAAATTTGTAAAAAGGGTTCATGCTGGAAAACATTTGTGGACATGTTAAGTCATTTAGCCTCTAACTTCTTTACTTCAAAATAAAAATCAATAAATCCTGGTCGCAGTTAATTTGTGTTCGAGTCGTCTGAAACCCCGCTTCCCTTTGAGACCAGAGAGAGAGATAGATAGATAAAAGAGACTTTTCTTTCATCATCCTGGTGTGTTTTTGGATAAATGGGGTTTTGCTGCGCACCACCCTCGTGTTTCTGAACGGGTTTCATTTGCTCCCCCTTTCCCGCCAGACCATGTGAAATTTTCCCGAGCTCGGCAATGCAATCATGTGAGGGGAGGAAAAGACGGGGGGGGGGGGAGCAGGTTTTTCTGATGAGCCCTGGGCTGCGGTAATTCCACCTGTGTCCTTTTATAGCACGCGGGCCCGCCGGAGCGGATCCAACTTCATGTGGTGGGGGGGTTCCATTTGAATGAATGCCAGAGAAGCTGGGTGTGTCTTGATCCCCGAGGCGTACTTGATTGCGAGATTTATTCCTGCTTGATGTGCCCTGACCCCCTTCATGCAAACTTCCCTTTTTCATTCCTCTTCTTGAAATTGAGCCCAATTAGAAGTGAGAATCTTCGTGCTCATTTCTTGAAAATAAGACGAAAACTTGGAATACGCAGTTCATCATTACAATACAGTACTTTATACTCAAAATATTCATAAACCAGATGAACTAAAAGATAATTTTCGAACTTCAGAGGAAGGTTTTTTTTTTAGAAAATTCAATAAGTTGGACTTGTTACCTTTCCAAATGTATAATTTTTCAAGATATGAAAGTTTTTGCGTATCAAGCATCACTTGTAGCTTCAACTGAAAAATGCTACCATATTTACTTGAGTGTGCATGCAACACTTACTTTTGGCGACAAACTTATTTAGCAAATCAATCCCTGCATAAAATGTCCAACTCATTTCTCTCTGGCAGAAACGGAATGCATTTTATAAAATAAATGCTAAAATTTGAAATTTTAACCGAGTAATGCAATTCTGTGCTACATTTTTTCCCATTTGATATGACAGTGTGATTTTTGCGCCTAAATCTATATTTTTACGCATTCTAGTCTTTGAAAATCATAGTTTAATGTTAAACTCCATTAGATGTGTTTGAAGTACACTAGGATTTTTTTTTTATTTGCTGAAAAATGTAGAAGTACTGTATGATGCGAATCCCACTTTTTGGACTTGGTTTTTGAGAGAGAAAAAAAGGTGTGGTTGGTACTTGTGTTAATGGAATAATTTTACATAATTTGAAGATTCTTCGCGAGATACACTTCACATTTTGACTGTGGGTGTTTGTTGCTTCTTCATAATCTTTCAGATAAAATTTGCATTCTCTTCCCACATTGGATGTACCATAATTGAATATCTTTTGTTCAAATGCGACACCTACCCCGGAAAAATGTTGCAAACTACCTGGATAAAACGGATTTTGCTAAGGAACAGGACTTGATCTGAGGCAGGGTTTCTTCAAGAACCTGGTTCATTTTTTTTGTGGATAAATGTGGTAGTCATGCCCAGAATTTTAAAGACAGGGTGCTTCTTCTCAACTTGTCCAAGGAAGACTTGAACCAGTATGACCCTGCGTTCTCGCAAACAATAGTTCAAATTTTAGGTAGGGGAACCATTCCGTTTTGGGTAAGACCGTTGGTTCCCCATCTCTCAAGAAGAAATGCGAATTCGACCAAGAGGAAACCCGGTTGGGGTTAAGCCAGTTAACCTCTCCTGCAGCGGTTCCCCCAGAAAAACCCTGCTGAATCGCAACTTGGAACTTATCACGCGTTGCAAAGAGGGGCGTTTCTGAGGAATTAAAATAGAGCATAGAACCCAAAGGGGGAGTCGACTCACCAACTGTAGACCCTGTAGGCCGCACCCAGATTTTGGGCACTTTTTTTTAGAAGAGAAAAATAAACTTTATATGGCTATAGGCCGCATGAGAATCCCGAATTTTTAAGATGTCTGCGTGAATAGCCTTTGGTCTGTGAAGTTTTCGCCAACAAGTTTTTCTTCTTCTACTCAATAAGGGGATTGCCAAATAAACAATAAGGTTGCCATTTTTGCAACAGTTTCGTTAAATAGTGTCAGCTCTCAAATCTAATTAAAGCATATGTGTCCAGTATAGGCCAAGTAAAGGAAGGCTAATGCAGGGATTCTTGGAGGGTGTACCATATTTAATTGAGTACCCTGCACACCTTTTACCCCAAAGTATTGGAACCAAAAAGATAGATGTGTTACTTCTGTACAAACTATTCCAGAAATTTTCGGATATTTGTGAGTGCTTGGATCATCTGTGGAGCCACTTTTAGGCATTTTGTCATTGATTAAAGGTTCCATTCATGCAACAAGAACCAGTCATATCACATTTCGGGTCGGAAATTTCTGACTTGCCAGTCTTAGTTAAAAAATTTCTACCCTGGAATCTATTGAACATTCTTCAAAAAAATGTTTATACAGTACCGCAGTGGAATTGGGAAGTTTCTTACATTTACATTGTTTTAACATGTTCTCGGTGGGCTTTCTGTGAGGACTTGAGACCAAGTTTGTTTATGCTGAAAATTTGTTTGTAATGAGATTTTTACAGTATGTTGAGTAATGTATGTCTCACAAGCATTTTTGAACATAGCTTTCGGGGTAGGCAACTGCGGCGGCCTTTAGTCTGGTGCATCGTGCAAAATAAAAACAGAATCTAGTTTTGAAGTGCATCTCACGTTCCTCCCCCCCCCCCTGTGCCCACAGAAATAAGATAAGTCCTTCTTGATTACTTTTGTTATCTATTTTTCGAAATATCGTGGTCCTACTTATATGAGGCTAGGTCTTTCTAAGTTGGATGCAGAGAACCAGGAAATCCATGGTTTGGGGTAGGATTCTGTAACACGTTTTGGCATGAGTTTTTTCAGTTCAGTGACATTTAAAGGCAATAGACAGACAAATACAATTTCTGAAATTATTAAAATGGGGATACATTTTACTTGTGTTCTATATTTGCTTAAAAACAGAAAAGAGGTATTTATCCTTTCTGGGATATTTTTTGTTGCTGCAAAATTTACATGTTGTTTGCATTTTTTTAAATAAATAGAAGGCTGCGAAAATACTGAGTTTTCAACACCCATTGGCTGTTTGTTGTACACACATGTATCCGGAAATTTTCCTGAGAAGGATTGTAGGACCAAAACTCTATCTAATTTTTGAAAAAAAAATTGTCAATGCACTGTAAGACTATAATTTTTTTTCAATTAATGGTAATTAAACATGCACAGGATCTGTGAATGATGAAAGACTCTTGAGAACAGTTGCATTTTCAGCAACAATTATTGTACATGAATGTAAAAGAGTGACAATGGTTAACCATTCAAGTTGAAATTTGTAAAAAGGGTTCATGCTGGAAAACATTTGTGGACATGTTAAGTCATTTAGCCTCTAACTTCTTTACTTCAAAATAAAAATAAATAAATCCTGGTCGCAGTAAATTTGTGTTCGAGTCGTCTGAAACCCCGCTTCCCTTTGAGACCAGAGAGAGAGATAGATAGATAAAAGAGACTTTTCTTTCATCATCCTGGTGTGTTTTTGGATAAATGGGGTTTTGCTGCGCACCACCCTCGTGTTTCTGAACGGGTTTCATTTGCTCCCCCTTTCCCGCCAGACCATGTGAAATTTTCCCGAGCTCGGCAATGCAATCATGTGAGGGGAGGAAAATACGGGGGGGGGGGGGGAGCAGGTTTTTCTGATGAGCCCTGGGCTGCGGTAATTCCACCTGTGTCCTTTTATAGCACGCGGGCCCGCCGGAGCGGATCCAACTTCATGTGGTGGGGGGGTTCCATTTGAATGAATGCCAGAGAAGCTGGGTGTGTCTTGATCCCCGAGGCGTACTTGATTGCGAGATTTATTCCTGCTTGATGTGCCCTGACCCCCTTCATGCAAACTTCCCTTTTTCATTCCTCTTCTTGAAATTGAGCCCAATTAGAAGTGAGAATCTTCGTGCTCATTTCTTGAAAATAAGACGAAAACTTGGAATACGCAGTTCATCATTACAATACAGTACTTTATACTCAAAATATTCATAAACCAGATGAACTAAAAGATAATTTTTTGTTAATTTTTTTTTTAGAAAATTCAATAAGTTGGACTTGTTACCTTTCCAAATGTATAATTTTTCAAGATATGAAAGTTTTTGCGTATCAAGCATCACCTAGTTGTAGCTTCAACTGAAAAATGCTACCATATTTACTTGAGTGTGCATGCAACACTTACTTTTGGCGACAAACTTATTTAGCAAATCAATCCCTGCATAAAATGTCCAACTCATTTCTCTCTGGCAGAAACGGAATGCATTTTATAAAATAAATGCTAAAATTTGAAATTTTAACCGAGTAATGCAATTCTGTGCTACATTTTTCCCCATTTGATTTTTGCCTAATTCCATATTTTTACGCATTCTAGTCTTTGAAAATCATAGTTTGATGTTAAACTCCATTAGATGTGTTTAAAGTAAACTAAGATTTTTTTTATTTGCTGAAAAATGTACAAGTACTGTATGATGCGAATCCCACTTTTTGGACTTGGTTTTTGAGAGAGAAAAAAAGGTGTTGTTGGTACTTGTGTTAATGGAATAATTTTACATAATTTGAAGATTCTTCGCGAGATACACTTCACATTTAGACTGTGGGTGTTTGTTGCTTCTTCATAATCTTTCAGATAAAATTTGCATTCTCTTCCCATATTGGATGTACCATAATTGAATATCTTTTGTTCAAATGCGACACCTACCCCGGAAAAATGTTGCATACTACCTGGATAAAACGGATTTTGCTAAGGAACAGGACTTGATCTGAGGCAGGGTTTATCCAAGAACCTGGTTCGTTTTTTTTTTTTTTTTGGGGGAGGCTAATGCAGGGATTCTTGGAGGGTGTACCATATTTAATTGAGTACCCTGCACACCTTTTACCCCAAAGTATTGGAACCAAAAAGATAGATGTGTTACTTCTGTACAAACTATTCCAGAAATTTTCGGATATTTGTGAGTGCTTGGATCATCTGTGGAGCCACTTTTAGGCATTTTGTCATTGATTAAAGGTTCCATTCATAAAACAAGAACCAGTCATATCACATTTGGGGTCGGAAATTTCTGACTTGCCCGTCTTAGTTAAAAAATTTCTACCCTGGAATCTATTGAACATTCTTCAAAAAAATGTTTATACAGTACCGCAGTGGAATTGGGAAGTTTCTTACATTTAAATTGTTTTAACATGTTCTCTGTGGGCTTTCTGTGAGGACTTGAGACCAAGTTTAAATACGACTTTTAAACAAACATTACTCTAAAAATGTCATACAACTCATTACATACAGAGTGTTCGTAAAAACTTGTATCGAAAGCCCCATCCGTTGACGCCGCCGGAAATCAGACCACGTAGCACGATGTGGTACAGGAACCAAGCTGGTGTGTTGGGTGTTTGCCATCGTCTTAGTGTGTATGTATGTATGTGTGTACCATGCCAGGAAAGGAAGTAGGCTCCGTTGGTTCCTAGTTTCTCTCTCTCTCTCTGGCGCGCGTTCAGAGTCAGTCAGTCAGTCCGTCTTTCGGTCTGGCATAGATGGAGATAAGCGGCTCAGTTTTCTATTTTATTTTTTTGCTCCCTCTACTTTCCTCTCTCTCTTTCTCTCTGTTTCTCTATTCTCTACTTTTCTCTCTCTCTCTCCGCGCGATTCCCATGGGCGCCGGATCGCGTGCGTCGCGGCACGCATAGCCCCCGCGCTCGTGTGGGGCTTCACGCATTTGCCTTTATTCGTTTCGGCCGCCCCCTAGTGTTCCTTCCTTCCTTCCTTTCTTTTCTTTCTTTCTTTTTTCCTTTTCGTTCATGGTTTTCCTCTCTCTCTCGCTCCCCTCCTCCCCATCGCTGTCTCTCCTGCGTCGCTTTCCTTCCTCCCCCCACAATGTCCGTCGATCCGTCGCGCCGCGTGCGCCCCCGGGTGGGTCGGTCCTTCGCCAGCGACTTGCGTGGCGGCAGTCGGGTGGAGTGACCGAGAAAATCGCGGTTTTATATGCTTGGCAGCTGAATATGGTGATGTATGCTGGAAGAGAGGGTGGGATATGGGTGCGTGTGAAGAAAATAGTTGGGAGGATTTAGTATTTTTTTGTTTGTTTCCGAATTCGTTGCCTTAAGATGTAAAAGGAAAATGAAAAAAAAAAACTGATTGATTAATATAGCTGAAGTTCAAAAGGGTGCATTCCTATCATAGCATGAACAAGGAATGTCTTGGAAAATAATGGAGAACAATGTTCTTCGATTCGCGCATGATTTTTGGTCATTGGCGTGCTGGCTCATGTTAACCTTTCGTCAGGCCAATATGTGCGTGCCAACAAATGAACAGAATCTGAAGCTGTTTTTCATTGGAAAAGATCCTGCTGCCCAAGAGTAATGGACTCGATCCAATCCGGAATTTTCTCATAGATTCCAAAAACTCTGCTCTATCAAAACTGTAACGAAAAGATTATGTATCAACGTTTTCTACGGTTTTGAATTTTGATAGCACAGAGTTCTTTGATTTGAGGTTACAGTGTTTTTTAACAAGCTTCTGTTGTATCTGTATCCAAAAAAAAACTTTTAGCAGCCCATTAGTCCACTGAAATACAATTTCATAATGCAAATGGCAGGATGGCCTTGGCTAAAATGTACTCCTGTTAGCGATTATTTCAGCCAACAATTTGACGATTTTGTAGATCTTACTCCGTCTAAGTAACTTCAATACTGCTGGCAGACATTATCTGAAGGCCAAACCTCAAAATTTATTTCTACGAAGTATACAGTATTGGAAGTTTTCCAATCCCATTTATGAACAATCCGGATGACAAACATCACGCTGGATCAAAAATTGTGTTCGGTGGGTCACAGCATGTAGTATTTGGAGTCCCAGGGTATTTAGTTTATATTCAATAACATATTGACAACCTGGGAATCTCAAGTCTTTTCATGGCTTTCAATAATATTTTGATCATAAAAATACGATATAATTATTGACACTTGGGATCAAGCTCGAGTTTTAGGATGAAAATAATATGCTGTGATGAGGCAGTTTTTCTTTGTCAAACGCTCTTAATTTCTTGCTTTCTGTATCGGTACTCTGGGCTGATTACAATATTATATTCTTCATTGAAGAAAATACTTCAATTTTTATAATGCCATCATGTCCACATCATGTCAAATGAAAAGCATACATGCTATTTGAATTAACTGATACATAATTGTGCGTGAGAAGTTTTGTTTTGTGCAGTACTTTTTCCGATTTTACTCTTGAAATGCGTCAATTTTCTTTCGTGTACCGTCCATCGCTTGTTGGTACGAATCCTGATGGATTGTGTGACGAGAAAACTGTAAAATGGAAAAGCACGTCTTTTCAATTTTTTGATCCTTTTCATTTCGAACCAAAAACGCGTTTCGTTTGTTTTTGAAAACAGTGCGAAAAGGGTGCGCCAGACCACTGGACGTCTGCTGCTTCCCTCGCTGCGTGACGGAACGCATTTCGCATTCATTCCTCCTTTTTTCTTCTCACTTCATTCTTTCTTTCTTTCTTTCTTTCTTTCGTTATTCGCTTTCCACCCCCTTGGTTCTTTTGTGCTTGCGATGCATCAGGCGTTTCACTTGCTCGCGCACGCTTGTCCCGGGTTCCCTCCTTTTATTTTCAGGGGGGGGGAACCCTCTTCCTCTGTGTGGAACCCATGCATGGGAATGGCCAAGCGGGGTGGACATGTGGGGGCACGCACGCGCTTGTGCGCGACCCTCGCCTGGGTCCCCGGGGGCCTCCTCTCTTTTTCAGGTGTCCCTTCCACCATGGGGGCATTGTGCAGTCAGCTGACGGAAAACGCTACTTTTCCTGACAGAGGGGGGAGAAGGCAGTATAGCACAGTACAGTAGAGTATTATGGAGTCGAAGAGGGAAAAAAAATAAAATAATAAGAGCGGAAGGCCCTGCGTGTGTGAGAAGTGTGAGGGAAAAAATGTTTTGGCGGGAAACTGCGGAAAAATCAGGTGGTTGGTTGTTTGTTTGAAGGCCTCGATCTGAGTTGCGAATTCTGGTGGACTAGCGAAGAGATGAACCACGGCTCTTTCGTACAGTATATACCTGTGGACCACTGCAATGGTCTGTAGAATGGTTTAAAAAAAAAAAGGCAATGCGACAAGATTCATATGATAAATTTTCAATATGTGATTTGAATTTGAGTCAGCTGGGAAAATGGTTGAAAGGAATAGAAATTTGTTTGAACTTAGGTTGAAATGGCTCAAGTTAGATCAGGCTTGTTCAACTCATTTCTGGTTTGCACCATTTTCAACACGTGTTCTACGCGCAGTATGCTTCGTTTATTTTCTCAGGACGCAGGCACATTATTATTCAACTCTTTTGAATGCGTTTGCCACTTAGTACAGTACTTGAACCCAAGTCACGTTTTATTCCACTTATGTAGACTTTTCTTTCTGCGTAGATGTCGTTCTTTCAGAAGTCCAACTTTTTCAGGCTAGAAGAATTTTAAAAAATGTTGGCGTATGTCCAGGTTTTCATACCTTTAGAGCTGATGGTGGTTTTTACATGCCTTAAGGCTTTTAATTTTAAAACGCAGTTCATCGCATCAGGCTTTGTATTTCAGAAACTTCAAGAGTCAGTTTAGCTTAGCCTAATCTATTGCAAATTTCAACAGCATCCGTGCGTCTGTTTAACCAGGAAGTTCTACAGAAACTTGTTAACTTAATTTGTATCTTTATTTGCAGTGATCCGTCAGACTTGAAAATATTCATAATGCAGTCGCAGATTTTTAGAAAATGTGATCATCCCGAACAACAGCAACCACCCTATGAAAAAATGGATAATTACAAAAAATTGTAATTGAACTCAGAGGCGAAGGTTAAATTGCCAAAATATTCCTTCACTTCCTTTCAAAGTGCATCAAGTTGCATTTGTAATGCTTTTGTCTTTCCTGTATCAATAAAATACTGCTACAGCCAGAATGCCTTGATCCAGAAACTTCCAGTTATGGAGGTTTGAGTGGAAAAGCCTTTGAGTTGGAGAGTATTATTAAAGCATTGTTTATTAGGGAATGTTGAAAAAACTTGAAGAAAAAATATTTATCCAGGACTTGCACAAATTTGACACAGGGAGGTATTGGACTTGGAGAGGTTCTACTGTATTTCGTTGAGCATATTCTGTCTTTTTTCAAACTCTTTTTCTTTTACAAGCCCGTGTTCGTTATCCCTTGACTGGTTCTCAACAACAAACGCAGCTTGCTTTCTGCTTTAAAAAAAAGAGAAGGAGAATCCTGACTTGCACGTGAAATCCCTGTGACTTAAGAAACGTTCCGGTGTCGTCCGAGAAGCCGAGTGGATTTTATGGTGGAAACGTGGAGGCCCTCGTGGTTCAGTTCGCAAGGCCCTTCTCGCCGTGGCCCTCGGCGAGGAAGGAAACTCTGTGGTGTGCGCGTTCCGAGCTGGCAGCAGTGGGGGCCCAGCAGTGTTGTGGCCTTGGATGCGAATCACGGCTCTTCGTTTCTTTTTTTTTTTCTTGGACATTTCTCAGGGAAGAGAAGAAAGATAGTACTGTAAACGGGGGAAGAAAAAAAGGAGAAAGAGGAAGAAAGAAGGCTCTTGGACTGGTGCGTGTGCCAGTGCTGGCAGATGGAAGAAGGAAAAACTCGGAGGAAGGGAAATTTGCGATTCTGGTCCAGCATGAGGCCCTGTGGCAGGGCTTGACCAAATGAGGGAAATTCCAACACTTGCAGAAATTTTGCTCGTGATGCGAAACAAAAGAATGTCTCATGATTTAGGAACTATTCTCTATGCAGCAAAACATGGAATTTTTGGATTGCTCTCGTTAGCAGATGTTTCTGGATGGAAAATGTGCAAAGATCCCAATGACAGGAGAAAATCGCAGATAATGACAAATAAAGGAGTAAGACTTAAATACAATAGGACCTTAAGATGTGGACATAATTTTGGCTTGGACCTTGTCCCTATGTAAGAACATCCACATGTTGGGTCACTTTCTTCCATGGACTCATATATAGGCATACGGTATTAAATTCATTCTCCTGTTTATCAGAAGTTTAAACAAGTCCACCATAATTTTCAATAAATGTTTTTTTCTGAATTTGAAGATGCAGAAAATTACTGCGCAGAAGAGAACTACAGTGCAGTACACGGATCTGATCGTTTGGGGAAAATAAGTACTGCTATACTGCACCCAGATGATGGAAAATACTCCAAAAAAGAAGTACATGATTAGCCTGCTTTGGAGTATAAATTAGAGTAAATTAAAATTAAAATTTATTTCTTAATTATTGTTAATATAAATAACTGAATTTATTCTTCGAGAGATATCAAAATTTTGAAGAAGTATTTTCCTTTCTTCTAAAATTTTGGCCAAGTGTCCACATGTCAAAACATTGTTCTGATGTTGGGGCTTTTTTTTTTTTTTTTCAAGTGTCCATAAATCATATTATGATCATCTTGGGGCATCTGTATTTAGGGGTCCCTCTTTACTTTACTCCACAATACTGTTTCACGATTTAAAATGATCCTGTGGTGAGAAAACTTCACTGCTGTGCAAAAATGCAGTATATTTTACCTCTTAAATTACATTTGGTGCTACTGGAGTAAAAAGCCCTGAGTCAAAAAGGTACAGTATACTCATTTTGAGCAACATTTCTTTGCAACACATTTTACGATAATTCATTCCTTCATGTCGAAATTTGTCTTCAGAAAGTTCCAGGGACCCATAACAGAATGACTAAGTCACTCACCATTTCCAAATCCAACGTTTTCTGGACACATAAGAAAAATTTTGTTGGGAAAGAAATGGCAGATTTCCGTGAGAAAATTTGTGATTTGATGCAGGAAGTGACAAGTACTGTACTGTACTGTCTGTCATTCAGTACAATGCATTAAAACAGTCACATATTTTTAAATTCTTTTCTATTTTCAAAATTGACTGCAGGGAAATTGAACTCGTCGGAAGCGTGACTCGGATGCACTTTCTGGAACCGCAACTTCGAATTTGAGCTTCCGAAGCAGTTCGTATTAAATTTAATGCGGCACATAAAAACGGAAGCCGCGTTTGGAATGCCGTACTGTGGCATTCGAACTGTGCAGAAATGATTTATTCCGCGTTGTGAACGCTGGCCTACGTGGAAACTGTCGGCGTGTTCGCATTCTCATTAGAATGCTTACGTGGGGGAAAACAACGTTGTGCTTTAGTCATGGGAGCAGACGTTCAGATTCTTCGAGATTATTTAAATTACAGTGCATCGATCGTTACTTCTGGAAGTACTGAAGAAACTTCATACACCTCTTTTAAGATATTCAAGAAATTGTGATATTTTATGTTTTTGACGCTTACTTCGTTCAAGAGATAATGAGGTTGGCCTGATGAGAAGACAGAAACAATCTTGAATTTTTTTTTGCAAGGATGTGGATAAATGATTTATCCGAAAATTCTCGAAAATGTCCAAATGTGAAACCGCTCGGATTTCGGAAATTTGTTCCATTGATGGCGAATATTCTCTTCACAGTTTGGAAAGATCAGCAAGGATTTGCCCGAATCAGGGCTGAAGAACAAAATCACTAGATTTGAACAGGCGAATTTTTCTTGCTATTCGCCACGTAGAGTTTTGAAGGATTTTGTCTTGAAAACTTGAATGCCTTAGTTTCATACAATCGTTGCCAATTTTTTTTAAACATTCCTCGGGGTTTGCTTCCCTTTCACGAACACGTGTCTCCTTTGCTGTAAACACAGGCAAGATTTTTTATCTTTTCTGCATTCGAAATATTACTTGAAGAAAATTATGAGCTTATTGCTTTTTTCAAAAGCGGTTCACTTGAATTCCTTTTCGGTGTGAAACGGAGATTACTTTATTAGCTTGGGAATATCACAAAAACATATTTAGAAAAATCTCATTTGCAAAAATGCTCTTATCTGGTTTTTTTCAAGGGGAAGATTCGCCGGATTTTTTGTGGTTTTTTTTTATTTTCCGAGTCTGAAACCACGTTATTGCGTTTTGGGAAATAACCGGGTTTCAACAGAGTTTTTTGCTAGATTGATGGCAGGCGCACGCGACTTGACTCCAGGCGGTCCTGTGTAAGTTCTTTTCCCCACACATCCACCAAACCATAGCCCCTTCTTTTTTTGTCTGGAAATATTTTTTGTCAGTTTCCCATAGTTTTTCTTGCTTCTCTTCTCTTCTCGCATTCCTTTTGCCTTTCCGTATATTTCAACTTGGAACTGTTTCAGTCGCCCGGAGCAGCGGGGGGCCTGATGCACGATGCGTGAGGCGCCGTTTCCCACGGACGGATGGATGATTTCTGGTCACTTATTGATGCTGGCTTCTTTTAAAAAGAAGTTTCGAAAACGTACGCTTGAATAGTGCTTTAGAAGGTTGGCTATGAAATTCTAGGTCAGTCATGTGCTTGAGGAAAGTGTTATTTTTTTTATTTTTTTTAGTTGTCTGCAAGCTGAACATTGCCCCGAATTACCGCGACGCCCCGTGGGTTTATTTTTTTCGCTAGCTTAAATGCCTATAAAATGAATATTTAGTTTAATTTATTTATTATTTGCGACGCCCATGATCGACATTGCAGTTCTGTGGGTGGAGTTAATTTTTAAGGCTGAAAGTCAGTGGAAGTGCGCAACAATTTTCCGTTTTCTTCCACGTTTTGTATTTTCAGACATTCCATTTTTTCTTCAGGTGAAATACCTGGAAAAGAAAAACTTGTTCATTTATTTTCTAAAAAGTAATCTATTCGGTAATGAATGCCAAAAGTGGCTGGAACTAAAGGTAATCGAAAAATGTTCTTGGACGTCCACGTACAGTACAGTATTTTCAAAACGGGTCCTCCTTTTATTTTGTGTGAAAAATTCGTCGTAGTTTTTCTAGGAAGACACGAAACCGCAAAAAATGATCGTTTTGGTGTCCTAATGCAAATTAGGGAACACGAAAGGCTTTTGGTCTTGCAACCTGTGGCACAAGAGGTCCTCCACTTGCGGATTTGGAGCATGGGTTCCATACGCGCCAGTAGCGTGGGACCCAGGGTTTCGCCAGCTGCATTTCTAAAATAATTACCTTTGTCCGAAGCTCCCTCTGAGGGTGAAATAGGTATAATATAATGAAAAAAAAAGTGGGGCAACATTTTAGACGAAGTGCAGAGAAACTAAGTCCAAGATCCGATTTTCTTCAACAACAGAAAAAAAAACCGTAAAATGCTGCATATTTTGTGTGACGATGCTCGAAGACCCTCTGATTCGCATGAACTTGAATCTTGAATAATATTTTTGTGATTGCACGGAACGTTTCAGCTTTTCGTAGCATGCGTGCGGGAAATGTCACCTGGGGAAAAGGGTTACAGTTGGGTGAAAATTGAGTCGCGAGATGATTTCACGTGCCCCTAGGCGAAGTTGAATTTAATTTCTTGAAATGAGAATACAGTAAATGCGGGAAATTTCAACTGTGCGTACAGGGCGAATGTAAGTGGGTGACAATTGAGTTGCAATACTGTATTGTGTAACGTTACTGCTGACGATATTGGATATTATTTTTAAATCACACAAGGAAGGAAGTAAGGAAGGAAAATAATGTAAAGCCAATTGTCCCGACTCCGAAGCAGCGATTTTGTGTGAGACTTTCCTTCGTTCGTTGGCTATGCAAAACACATGCGTGCGTCCCCCCGGGTACTGCAGCAGGGACGACGGATGATGGAAGAAGCGAAGGCAAGTAATTACGGGGCGGCAAAAGGGGAACCCTTTGCTTTTCCTTATTCCTTCTTCTTCGTCTTCCTCTTTTGTGTCTTTTGTCTTTATCTCCTTCTTCTTGGTCTCTTCCTAATGACGTGGGGTTGGGGTACGTCGGTGTTGATCGTCCCGGTCGGCACGACGCCGCAATTTAAGGTGAAGGTATTCGGCGGCGGCGTTTTTCAGTGCGGGGTGGAAGCGAGGCGGCGGAGGTCAAGGGCGCCTCGCCAGGAGAAAATTCCTGGAGAACCGCGTGCGTGGGGTTCGCGAGGGTATTTTCTTCGATTCCGCCGCGTTTCGGTCGCATTCCGTTGCTGGAGAAATGCACCGAGCTGAGAAATGGACAACATTTTTGGTGAATGAAGAGGTTCTTGTTTATAAAATGACATATAAACGTTTAGAGGGAGTATGGTTTTTTGCAGCGTGAAGATTCGAGGGATATGATTCATTATTAGAGGATGGTAATTTTTGGTCGGCTGCATTTTTTAAAATTCTTTCAAGATGTGTCTGGGAAATGATGCCAAGGCGTATCGATTGCTGATTTCTGAGAAAAGTTTGTAAAATCTGGGAACTTCTAGATAGGGCAGACAACGATTTGAAGATAGACGGTAAGATTTCGAGGGGTGTTTCATATCTTTCCGTAGCACTCGGTTCAACACTGAGCTGAGAAATTTACAAAAAATGTTCTTCGATAGATAAGTTTTCGTTTAAAAAAACTTTTTTTTTTAATTTGGGGGGGGGGGGGGGGGAACTCATCACTTTTCAACGTGAAAATTTGAAGGAAATACTGTAGCCAAAAACTGATATTGTTTTGGACAATGTTTTCGTAAATGCTTGAAAATTTGGAGAGGTTTCGCTGAAAAACAAAAGCACTGTATGTGCCCAAAATAATTTAATTTGCTTTGAATCAGTGAGGCCATGCTTATAATTTTTGGTTTTTATATGGTTCGGATGGATGGAGTCTGACTCCTCATTTCAAGTTTGGGCCAGGTTTGCTTTTCAAAGCTTGCCTAAAAATTTAATGCATTTTCCTGTTATTTTGAGGTTATTTTAAATGGGTGATTCAACCTAGAAATCGGTCTCTTTCCTTTTTACGATCTCAAACGCCTTTTTTTTTAGCAATGATATTTCCAAGTGTGTCCATTCTTGAAATTTGTTCATAGATGCTTTACTTCGCTGCTGCTGAAAAATCACTCAGATTCGTCGATTTTAGTCTACTGTTTCCAAAATTTTTCTAGAAATTGTGGAAGGCAGAATATAGAAAGAAACCGTTGGCGTATTTTACACAGAGCCGAGCTGTCGAACTGACGTGGGTTCAGGATGATGGATCTAGAAAGAAAATAAAAAAATAAAAGACAACCCCGGGGCGCTGGTGGGTTCGTGCAGGAACTCTGGGGTTGCTTGGCTTGGTTCTCTCTCTCTCTCTCTCTCTCTCTGCCCAAAGGGGTTTTCTTATTTCCTATTTTCAATATAGCCTCCGCTATATCTGCACAAAAGCCTTCAGCGCCGGGGTCGTCGCTGCCCGGCGGGGTTGCAGCCCCATTCCGTAGCCCAGAGTCTGAGGGGGCTACAGAAAAGTTTTTGTGGTTTTTGTGAAATGCTATGCATAGAGAACAGACAGACAAACAGACAGAAGAAAGACCATTCCAAGCGAAAAATAATGCTGTATTGGTAAAACTCCTAAAAGTACTCGTTAATCTTGAGATGCGGTATGACACGAGTAAAAAAAATCTTCACATAAAAATAGAAATTTTTGTTATTATGCATCCCGCGGTTTTAGGCGAAATTTATTGAAAATCACACTCGCTGCTGCAAGAAATCATAACTCAAAAAGTAAAAAAAAATGGGGTCAAACTTTGCGAGTATTTTTTTTTTTTGAGAATGAAAGACTATTTGAACAAACTGTATAAGTTGCGGAGCGGAAATTCTTTGTGTTGTTAAATTTTAACTACTGTATTGTAAAATATCCTGCAGTGCAGTACAGTATTATAAATTTCAGTATGGTCAATTTTTAATAGTGGGTGAATTTTTACGGAAGTTTAAATTGCAAGTACAGTATACTTTTTTCTGATAAAAAAATGATGCTTCGTTTGAATCCTTCAACATTCCCAAGACAGGCGTGCTGAGATGGCATATTTTGTAAAAAAATATAACGGATATATTCTTGATTTAATATTTTCAAATTGTATGTTACCTATAACTTCAGTATGGCAAGGAGTTTTTGGTATGCTGTACCTGTATTTCTGACTCGAACAAGATGCGAAGCTAGGAAGTTTGAATTTTAAGTCAGTTGGCCTTTTGGACTCAAGATGTTTGGAGCTAAGAAAATTTGACAGAAAGGATATCAATGGAGAAAATGTCATTCTCAATGAGCTGTTGATGTTATAAGTCGTCGATTATGTCCTGAAATTTTTTTTCGGATATTGACAAGCCACTTTGATTGCGTTCTGGACAATTTTTGGCGGGACTTTCAACTCTTACAAGTACTTAGTTACTTCAGTACGAATCTATTACCTAGTACTGTATTTTTTACGCTTGCTTGAATACTTACCAAACAGAATAATCCATTCAAATACGACCCAGTCTTACGAAATCACCTGCAATTTGCATTAATGTGGACTGTGTTACACGCCGACCGTGAAAACTGTGTTTTGAGGCGTAATTAAACATAAGACACATATTGAATAGTATTCAAGTACAGTATATAACTAATGCTGTAATTGAAAGATTTAAATGAACACCGGCATGGTCTTTATTGTTTAATTTTAATTCAAAGTTGTTGGTGTGATTAACAGTCTTTTTTCGGGTTTTTCGTTTTCACCCTCCGAATCCTCAAGCTTCAAAGCATTAATTTAGCCAACATTCACATTAATTAGATCTAAACGTAATAATCCACTTGCATTATTATTTTCAAAACTTTTTTCTCAGTAATCATACAAGTTGCATCTCTTTTTATTAAAAAATCGAACCATATGTCTACTGAAATGAATTGCAGTAAAATTCAGTAAGCAATTAATTTATTATGAGAAAATAACCTCCGTTCAGAGTACTGTACTTAATTTTTATTGGAATGTAGGAAAAAACATGAACAAAATGATACTGCAGTAGTGGAACTACTGTATTCGGAAAATCCCTTTGTTTTCTTCCGTCTTTTGATATTTTGTGGCTTACTTTGTCAAACTTTCGTGGGAAACCTCACCGAAAAAGAGCCCGGAGCCAGCGGGCGATTTCGTCTGTACTGAATGTGTTCCTATATGTGAACGGGGGTGCGGGTTCCAGGTGGAAATTGACGGGGGTCGCAGGTTCCAAGAGGGGCCGGTTTTGGGGGGGGGGGGTTTCTCTCTCGTTCTCGTTCCGGTGCATTTTCACCGAGACCCGGACTTTTATTTTTTCCTTCCGCTTTTCGCAAGCCAAAAACTCTTGTTGTTCGGGGGGCGTTTCAGGGAATAGAGTTTGGATAGAAAAATATTTATCCCCTGGAGGGGGAACTTTTTAATGGCCTGGGTTTCAAATTTATACTCTCAATTGCAGAAAGAAAAAAACTGAGGGGAATTTTTAACCCTTTCGGTGTAATAAAAGCATATTTTTTAAATCTTTTGTTTTCAAACTTTTTCGAAGCTAAGGGACCCAATTTTCTCGTTCCTCGCATTTTTTCGTGAATATTCCTCATGAATATGCAAAAATAACATCACCGGAAAATGACTTTTTTGAATTGATTTCATGACCGCGCGAGTTTTAAAAAAAATCGACGAAAGATCTGTTGGGTTGAGCAGGCAATACAATTCACGAAATAAATTGGCAATTTTTTTCTGGGATTCCTGTGGATTCCTACGATATTGAAACATGGTTCAAGCGTGAATTTCGCTGTGTTTCTTAGCATTCCCTTTTCAGTAATTTTTTTCCAATGTAAATATCTTTCAAAAAATTCCATCAATCTGAGAAGAGTTAATTTTGATCTCAATTTTTTGGCTAGAAGTATTATAAAAGTTCTTGAAGCAGGCACGACATCTCCTACGCGAAGATCGCCAACAGCAGAACAATTTTTTGGTGAACCATGGTTTTCAGACCCGAAACATTTCCACTGTGAAGATTTTTTGACAGTCAGGAATATTTTTGACTGATTTACAATTCACGAAACATGCAAATTGGACAGATGAAACAGCTCTTGTCACAGTGACGTGGCGCACTTCGAACTCATTATTTTCTAAATTTCAATATGGGTGTACTAAAATTGAAACTTCGGCCAGAAAATTATCAATCCAGAGATTGAGAAAAATCTACGCCATTCTCAATATATTCGTCCTGCTGACGAAAGACAAAACGTCAAAACCCAACCCTTGTATTTTCCCCCGGAAAGTGCGTTCGGCGCCCGAAATTCGCCAATCCTCCCATTATTTGAGAGAAACTCCAATAAGCGAGCAACTGTAGGAAGATTCATTTCCTCAGCACTTCATTTAATTCTCTCTACCTGAAAACTGACAGTTTCAGATCAAGAGAAACAAACAAAATGTCTTCAGTTGGAGTTCAGACCAGAGGATCGGGGGGAGGGGGAGTAAGAGAAAACCCCCCTACGGGGTCCCCATCAGGCCGCGTGATCCGCCTTCACGCGCTGGCATCACGACATGACGGGCCATGGGCTGCGTATCTCCTGGGTTCTCTCGCGTTCGTCGCTCTCTCTCTCTCAATTTATTTTTTTGCTGTGTTGCTTCCTTCCTGTTCGTCATCCTTTTCTTCTTCTTCTTCTTCTTCTTCTTCTTCTCGGTCTGCTCAGTTCTCCATCTATCCCATCCCATGGCAAGTATATATTGTTTTCTTCTCCTTTTCGGCGTGTGTCGAGCCGAGCGTTATCTCCCAGCGCCTTATTTCGTGTTTTTATTTATACCTGACATGGCGCCGTGGCTCTTCTTCATCTTGATCCGAGAAGTGATTTCTTTCTTCTTTTTCCTTGTTGGGTCAGGGATTCTCATGGACGTGTGTGCATCAGGTTGATGGAGCCTGGGGAACCTTTCCGACAGGAACCCGGCGAGTGCCGAGGGACCCACGCGGGGTTGCCGTGATAAAATGCCGGGGTGGAGAAAATGCCGGGGAGGAAAAGGTAGACGTGAAAACATTGCAGGGGGGGAAATATCAATGCGAAGACTCGCAATATGGAGTCGAAGGTTTACAGAATGTCACGAAAAAAAAACATTCATCAGCTAGGAAATATTTCGCGTAGGAAAATGAAAATCTGAGTCAAATAGCTTCTAAATACATTTGCAAGCAAGGCCATTAAATCAAGAAATGGTGACTGTAAAGGCACTTTTTAATCTGTATATTCGGTGTTTTGCCCTCCCGAGATTTTTCTGCGCTGAATTAACCTCCTTCAGAATTACGTATTATATGATAAAAACTCCAAATTGGTTCGTTTTGTTTGAATTTGAGGAAAATTTTGAAGTGGCCTTTTTTTTTTTTCCTGGAGGCCAAATCCCTTGGAGCTGGATTTTCTGGCGAGTGGGGGGCTGAATACTTTCTGGGCTGGACTTCATGGTCTTCACCGGCAGGGGTTTTTTCCCCGTCTTTCGGGGCTCAGCCTCAGCACCCAGGAAGGATGGGTTTGACGTGATCCGATTTTCCCGCAGCGAATATTTCTTCTCGGTCAATAATTGCCCTCGATTTTTTGTATTTATTGTTGAATGTCTCTAGTTGTCTTTTTTACGTGACGCGATGAGACGGAGAGAAAATGTAAGATAAAGATCCAAAAGCTGTGTTTCGATTTTATCCCAAAATAAAGACCCCGTTTTTATTTCACCGCATGAAAAAAATATGGAGGTAGACCATATTTTTCTGAATAATACTTGATCACGATTGTTCAACCACATTTCCACTTGTTCCTGCTCCGAATTTGAGAGAAGCTAGGAGGAAACCATCCTGGGTTTCTCTGCAACAATTATCTTCTCTCGCACTAAACAAGAACACAAAACGTCTTAAAATATTGTACTGAAAATCCTCACATGCTTGATTGACAGTCTCATACACATTACAGTTGTTTTCAACGCATTTACTGTATTTCCGTACATTTTATTTCCAGCTTGAGGGATTTGGGCTGTTCTTCCTTGATGGAATTCAATTTGAGTTAACGAGCGATTCAGAGTATTACCGGCTTCTTCCGCTATTTCCTCGTCTCATCAAAGAGTTCCTCTTCTCTTTGTGTAGCTCAAATTTCTGATTGAATTTTGTCTCCAACTTGTTGCTGAATTTTGCGTGCATTAAAATAATATTCAGAGCTGATGATTGAATCATTTTCGACCCCTTGAACTCCTCAAGGCCCGGTTTATCAGTATGTCATTGAAAAAGTATGTTCTCGTGAATATGCGAGAGGATCTTGTTCCATTCTCCGAAAAATTGAATCGAGTTGATTATCGGAGTACAGTATGCCTTATTTTCAGACGAAAAGAGCGAAATTTAGGATTGCAATTGGAAGTTACGTGTCAATGCTTATTTCGGTTTTGTGGGTGGAATCTTGGAAAGCTGATACGATCAAGAATTATTCAACAGCAAACGAATGAAGTTGGCAAGATGACGAGAAGGAGGGATTCAGAATTTCGGGGGATTATCATCCGGAAAATTTTGGCATAGGTTTGGTAGAAATCCTCCCTTTTAGTAGATTTTGAACTCAGAACGGTGAGTGTCTGTGAAGGTAGTGCTGCGACTTATTCATCAACCGAATAATATTTTTTGAGAAAATGTATGCCTTTTTTTTCATTGTAAGGAAGACGCGTGTAGTTGAAAGGGAGAAAGCAATTCATCTACAAAACTGTCGCTGATTTATTCGCTCGTCGATTCTCGCAAGACGCGTCTTGTGCCAAAAAAAAAAAAATTGATTGACTGGAAAAACAAAGAGACTGAAGAATCCCTCATTCTTCATGGCGGCACATGTCACTGAGATACGTTTTTACGGGTTGAAAAGAGATGAAAAATCCTCTGCGATGGACGGTTTCTTCCTTTGTGATTTTTACTCTTCTTAAAAAATCATTACATTATACAGTCGAAAAATGTTTCATTTCGGCTAACCAAACTGATTTCTCGCTACGCAAAATAAAAATGTAATCGTGCCGCTTTTTGTAAAGATGGAAACCCCATGTCAAACCGCGGAAATAACGCGGCTTGCGTTTGTGCACACTTCCAATCATTGAATTCACCCAATTTTGTTCCCGGCTTAATTTCTCGAAAACTGTTCTAATTTTCACTGGTGTTCGTTGTTAACGAAAATAAATTAAACCACCTTCAAAATGCGTATTATTGAAACTCGTTGCATATCAAGAGAAGACTTTCTTCACTCCATGAGAAAATGGAGCAAAGCCGAAATCCAACACCGCGGAATGCAGACGGTCTTTAATGCGGGCCCAGCGAAATTACGGAGTCCGGAGGAGATAATTGCGGCTGCGTCGGAAGAGGAATCGCCAGGGGAGGAGCCATACACACACACACACACACACAGAGAGAAAGAGAAGAAGCATGTGTGTGTGTGAGGAAATGGGGGGGGGGGGGCAGAGAAATATGAAATGAATAAGTGGAGAGGAAAAAGAAGAAGAGAGAAATAAGAGAGCCAGAGAAACCCTGGTACCCTGGGCCGGTATGCACGCGGTAATTATGCAAGGTCCCAGGAGCGTATCTCGCGGAAAGGAAAGTTTTTTTCCCTCCCCTCCCATATTCGGGCTTCCCTGCGGTGTGGAAACCCTGTAGGAGTCTCACTTCCCTGGGGCTTTTGTAAAACTTACTCATATTATTTTTTCAAATCCTGATTCCTGGCTATTCATTGAATTGAAAAAAGCCCTTATTTTTTTTTAAATACCAGTACGTGAATATGGGTGCCTCGCTTGATGGTATCAATGTTTTTCATCAATATTTCTGTAGTATCTGGAAAGTCAATTGAACGAGCCATTTAAAACTGTATAGATATGCAGTTGAACCTCAGTATGTCAACTTTTTGCATAGTACGTGCGAGGATTTATCTGAGATCAATGTAATATTGACCTCTCTAATTCGAAAAAGTCCCCCCTCAAACCTCTATAAACTAAAATTTTGAGGGTCCTCAGGGCCATAACCATGAAATATGAAGATGTATGCACTTCAACTTTGCTGAGTTTAACCTCAGTAAGTCAAAAACCTCTCCGTGTTAACATTTTTTTGCTAAGTCTTTAGTCTAAATTCCCTCAAGAGCAATGTAACACAGGTGGACTTCATGTACAATAAAATTCAGGGGACCAGAAATTCTTGAAGTTGTGGGAAAAAATTTTGTTATGGGGAAATCCCGTGAGATGGGTAGAGAACCCTTCGAGACCAAACATGCATTCATTATGCAGAAAACCATTGTAGACAACATCACAGTCGAGAGAGTCTATCTGTGTTGACCTGACCTACCTAACTCAAGAATGTTCCCCTTAAAAACCCTTCAACTGAAATTTCTGAAGGCTTTTGGCGTATTATTCTGGGGATCAAGGAAAGAGAAAAGTAATACTGTACAGTAATAATGTAACTTTATGCTTTTAAAAAGGAAATGAACGACTAATTGGTCAAATATACCCTTAACCCAAGGTACGCACCCTAACAGTTAATTTAATCACCTGTTAAATGCCCAGAAATATCACCGTAATTCTGTTATTTTGTTGTTGTTGCAAAAATGCTCATTTTCCTTACCTGGGAAGCTTTTCAAGTCAAATTTTTGTGAGGGTCCCTCCTTTGACAAAAGAGTTTTTATTGTACTGGGTTCCAGACGATCCAAAACTCCCTCAACTTTCTTACATGAAACCGCGATTAATTTTTCCCAGATTTCTTTGAAATTTATTCGAACAAATATTTGATGAATCAACAATTGATTTTTTTATGTTTGGCTCATTTGTTCTGCGTATGAAATTATATCTACGTCGGTCATCCAAAATCTGTTTTGCAAAGTAGTTACAATGCAAAAATTATTATTGTTTCACTTGGTTTGTATGCGCATGCGAAAAATTTTGTAACCCATTTTGATGATGAGGCATAACTTAAATTGTATGTTTTACTTACGCGCGTAAGTATATTAAATGGATCAAGTTCATAGTGAGTAAAAGACGGTATATTTTGAACGTGTCATCATGATATACTGTAGTTGTCGTTTATGCTTGAAACTTTCAAAAATAATTGGCGCGCGTTTTGATGCCGATTCATTTGAAAATGAGAGGCATTAAGATGAGTTGTTTTTAATCGAAGTAAATCTCCCAATAACTGCTTTTAATGCAGCTAAACGCTGATCGTTTTTTTCCCCTGTGGAAATTGTTTCAATTCAGAAACGATGGACGGTAATATCGACTTCACGGTAACTCCGTCTCATTTCTCGTGTCGACTGATGCTTGACGAAGTATCCATAAATTGCAAAAGGTTCCGTAGCAATTCGAGCGGAATTTTCTTGATGCAAAAGGAACGCGTTTTGCTTGGATTCCTGGGATTTCATCGGAATTGGGAAATTCGTTGCTCTTTCAGAACCGTTTCCGAAATGTTCTTCAAGCGTGGTTTATTTCGGAAAATCCTTGATGCATTCAGGGAATCCATTTCCGTGGAACGCTTGTTCGAAGTGATCTTAGTTGACCTGACCTATTCCCACCTTTTTTTGTAAGCAGTTGTGAGGTAATCTGTTTAATGTGAATAATAGTTTGTTTTCTTTCACAGAGATGCTAGGGTTGGTTGAAAAGTTTGATTTCTACAGTATACGGTAGTACAATCAAATTGAAATCTGGGTCAGAATATTTCAAACCATCGCGGGAAACTTTTTGAGTCTTTTGGATTTCTTCGCTTATTTACTTCTTGCGTGTAAATTTTCTGTCCGAATTTGACAACTTCCTGCTCAATTTTGGACATTCCACGACGACAGAATGTCTTTCAAAATTGCTAGCATAAAAATGTTCACGACCAGAAAATATCGTACAGTACAGCATGAGGAAAAACTTTGTTACTGAGACGGTTTTTTAATTACCGTTCTGTACATTTCTGAAATACATCGTGCTGAATTATTTATAATTCTTGCAGTTTCGTAGAACTTATTAGTAATTTATTTCCTCGCCTCAGTGACGAATTGCTTCTTCAACTCGCTGTCTTCACTTTTATTTCATTTAAATGAGTTCGCTGAGTGATGAGGAAATTCATGCTATTTTTATGCAAAAAAAAACTAACTTCATATTTCCGACATGGCTGAAACGAAGGAACAAACAGCCTGTAGGAATTTATGAGTTAACCCTCGCATTATTTTTAATTTTGAATATATACCTCATTATTCGTCATTATCCTCGTACTTACTTTAAAAATAATTCCATTGTGATTTTGTCCCGTTCGCTGAAATAATGCGGCTTTTAGTTCACTGTAGCACACTTCTTATCTGGGGCTGAAATCGTTGAGATTCTCACTCATTTGCTGAAATGATCTTTCTTCTCTTCTTTATTTTTCCATTTCCGTGCGCATGATAATGCTGTGCGGGAAATTGGAGTGTCACCGTGAGAGTGGCTGACCTAATTATAGCTGAGATAACAGTTAATTAGACTTCGGACTTCTGTGTGACCTCAGATTTGGGTGAACCCATACAAGGAGAGGCTGTTTTAGGCGGCAGAAAAAATAATGGACTTGTGTTTTTTTTATTTTATTTTGAAATCTGAAATACTTACTGTTTGAAAAGATTTCAGAAAACCCGCATCAATTTTTTGAAAGAGGGAAAATCGTTGGAAATGCGGTAAAAAAATAATTTAATAGCTTCCGTTGACCAACTTTTTGTCACCGGTGTAGCCACTGATGCGATATTCTCCAAGACCAAAAATCAAGCTGTTGATCGTTGAAGTTGATGACGATGAAGTAATGTAATCAATTCATATGCAAGAAAGCTTCTGTTATTGCATTGTCAAGATCTTGACGCCTGAAATCTCTTTTTTTTTTTTTTGAAAATTCAAGCGTTGAAAATTAATCGCTTAGTAAATGAGGAAAACTTGGAAATGTAATTTAACCAAGAATTTCAATCGCCAAAAAAATACGATTTGCCTGAAGCAGAAAATGCTCTTGTCGAACCGATTTTTTTCGTGGAAATAATTTTCACAACGCATTATGACTTCATGTGCATCCCTTGATTTTAAGCTAACTGTATATATAATGTTATCTGAACAGAATTTGAAAGTTGAAAATGTATCCACTCAAGTTTCCTTGCGTTTTTATGACGAGATTTTGTTGTATAGAAATACTTGCGAAGCAAATTACTTCATTAGGTAACTCCCCGGTGTTAAGGTACAGTACAGTACTACAAACTATTGAATGAAGACTACGATATCTTTGATATCTTTCATGTGGAGTTTTTTTTTTCAAGTTTCTTTCACACCCACCAAAAATCCCCGGCAATGGTGGTTGCGTGGGCCTCAAAACTGAAACTTTTGAGTAGAAAATCAAAAAAATTGTTGCAAAAAATGAAATTAATTCAAAGATATTCGGACTAATATGAATAATACAGTATCCGTTTTCTACAATAACTATTTATTTTGCGAAGCGTTTCAATCCTCCTCGTCCCTCCTCCTTCTGCGAGGCATCATTGAAGCTATCTTATCTTCTAGATGTCAAAAATGACAGAAGTTGAAATGGGTCTTCCTGAACCACTTCAAATGAAAATGTTTACAATGCTGAATGGTGGAGTGAAAATGGTCTCGCAGGAAACACGCGTGAGATAAGAGAAACCCCAACTTGGTTTTCTTGAACTATCTTTTTTTTTTTTTTGGAAATACAGTACTTTCAAGAAAATTGAACAGATTACGTCAATATTCTGTTATTGTATTAATTACGAGGCGTCTCTTTTATTCCATATATTCCTTGGATTGAACAAAAAGAGAAGAAACTGATTCTCAGTCAAAATTTGCATTCAACGGATTTCACGAACCAACAAAATTTTCAATCAAGTTTCGTTTATTCGACTTGAAAGAAGCGAAAGCGTGTTTCTGCACATGACTGACTTCAACTCCAGATAAAAAGAACTTCAATGTGCATGGACGATTCCAATTATTTGATTTTTTAGAGTTGGGGATAAGCATCGCGTGTCTGGAGCTGTTCGCGTAGCAACAAAAACGCAAGAAAAAAAAAGCAAAAACGCAACAACAAAAAATGAAATAAAATCTGACGGATGCAAACATGCCCGCAGGGGCACGAAGGGGCCAGCGTTGCATTGATAAGTTTTTCGCTTTTCTCTGTCCAACCTGAAAGACGTATCTTTCTTGAGAATTTTCCCCCAGAAAGCTCCATTTCTTCCCTTCCCGCGTAAAATTTCAAAAAATGTAGATCTTCCGGTCATTTTTCCTTGAATAAAAAATAAATTAACCATGTACTGTAATTTGTAGACCATATTGTACGAGCTTTGATATCTTTTCCACGGTTTAAATTATCCCGTTGAGAAAATCGTCAAATTGCAATCATTCAATTCTCTTTCGGGTGATGCTAAATTTCCTGACATGAATTTGCACTTGTGTGATGGACGGAAATTTTAAGAAAAAAAAAACCGCAGAAGAAACATGTTTGCTGAGTATATGTTATGAGAATTGACGGGGATTCCCGCGATGGGTGTCTTGGTTTTGCGCGACTTCGAAAGATTCCCACAAAGCCAGCTTAGAAAAAATGGCGCAAATAAAAAAACATTTTCAGGGCTTTCTGGAAATTTCTGTCAAGTTTTTCTTGCCATTTGTTCACCAAAACGGCCAAAAAGCGGCGGCGGAAAAATGCTGAATTTTCTGTCCCGCTTATATTTCTTGCTTCGAGAGAATTGCGGTTTGAGATTTTGAAGGGCTTTGAATTTTCTGCCGAAACCCGTAATTTTTTCAAATTAATAAACCTCGAAAAGAGAATTGACGATCTTGGTGTAAAATATCCTCATGACAACGGACGACACATGGGAGGCTTATCACCTCTACAGCAGAGATTTCCTGGCGAAGTCCCCATCGGCTCGTTAGCGGGCCAAAATCTTTTCCTTTTTTTCTTCTTGTCGCGCCAAATTATTTTTTGCAAATTTTATTTCTTCGAAGCCCTCTCTTTATTTTTTTAAATCTGTTTTACTGGTATCGGGGTTCGTGATTGATTTTCCCGCCGAGGACCTGATGACGGCGGGCACTTGTCGTTCTTGCAATCTCCTACACCCGAGGCCTCCCCTTGCATCTCGTTAATTGGGCGACTGATGGGCGTTGACTCGGTCTGGATTTTTCAGCGTCGTTTCACACGCTGTTCAATCAGATCAATGAGAGGGATTTTAATGGCGTGTTACTTTGTTTATTTTCTCTTAACTCGCTTCCTTCTAAAGAACCATTGGAAATGTACGTCCATCTCTGTGCCAACAAGGCTTGGCTCTGTGGTTTCTAAGTTCTTGGGAGGGATCTTGTGATGTCCCTGGCAATTCTCCACATCCTCGCAGACTCGGGAGGGAAAAGAGAATCAGTGAAAATACAGTGAGACCCCCACATGCGGACACCTCGACCTGCGGACAATTTGACATAGGGACCCTTATTTTCTCTTAAAAATTAATAAAAAAAAGGTCCGACATGAGGACACTGACTCAACATAGGGACATTTTCTGATGAAATTGCGAATACTGTACCTTTCAGGCCAACTTACAGGAAACAGATATTTCCAACCCTAAAATTGATGGTAAGAAAAGTTCTTGGGCATTTCTCTCACAAATTTACCATCCATTTAGCTAATTAAAAAAAATACCTCCAGCAGAGAGGGACTTCCTTCTCTCTTTTTCACTTGAATATTATTTTTACAGCCAATATTTCTGTGTACTGTACAGATGTATCAGTATTTAATTCTCTAAATGCCCATATTGTGTTGTAATATATTGATTGGAATCGGTTTGAATTGGGAGACAATTTTTATTTTCATGGAATCATGGTGAATATTTTGTACATAAAACACCAATTAAAAATTACAGTATATAATTTAAGTCCAATGGAAAATGAGACTCGATGACTTAGGGACATTTCGATTTAGGGACACTCTTGATGCACCAATTACGTCCGCGTCTCGGGGTTTCACTGTATCTCTCAATTATAAAGATGGCTGCAACTGATGAAAAATAAACAAAGGTTTCTGCACAAATCTGGTGATTTGTGGATTCTCAACTCTGAAACTTGAAAGAAATAAATTTTCAATCCACCGCATCAAAGTTAGATTCCTGCTGCTGGGACTTTTGCTCGACAAAATTTGAAATGAACATTGACTATTGTAAAAAAAAAAAAGCTCAATGTTTTCATGAAGATTTGAAAGCATTCGAGTGTGAATTAATCATGCGTTTGAAAGAGTTTGCAATTGTACTCGTATTCCGTACTTGTGAGAGAATTAATGCCCATTTACAAAATCTCAGATTATTTAAGCTGTTTCACCTGCTTCAAAACCTGGGTTAATCAATAAAGCAAGAAGAAAAAACCTGAATGCCTGGTACTGTAGTACCTTCAAAGAAAAACAGACTTCCCAAGCCGGACCTCCGCTAAGATACGATTCCTGCATATTTCAAAGTTGGCTATCAAACTGGTCAGAAATTCGCGAACCAGCGGAGGTTTTCTCTCTCTCTCTCATTTTTTTTTCTTAAATAACTGTATCCCTTTTCCCCCTTAGATGTTCCAGGGGTAAGACTGAAGGAAAAGGGGGAAGTTTTTATCGTGAACAAGCATCATGAAACCCCCACCTGCTTATCCCCGGGTCGTATTCATGACGAACGACCCGTTTGCTTGTCTCCCTGCATTGCAGCGCCGACCAGAGGAGAAAAGAAAAAGGACTGAGAAGAAAACGTCGGGAAGACTGCAAAGAGAGAGAAAAAAAAGAGGAAGGAAGAATAAGGGGACGAAACTGCAGAAAAGAAGAAGACGATGAAGAAAAAAGGGAAGCATGCAGTTGGCTTGCCTATGAGGGCTGCCTGTCTTGATCCGACTGGCGACGTCGGGGCCAAAAAAAAAAAAAAAAAAATCCCCCAAGAACAGTGAAGTTCCTCCTTCCTAGGCAACTTCTTTCTGCTTTGAATTTTCTCCTTTTTGGCTGGGATGTGAGAGAAATTTTGGCATTTGACCAACTAAAGTCTTATTACGTCAAACCTAGCTAGTCCATACCGTGTTTTACCCGGAAGTAAGACTGGTATTCATCGAATAAAAGCCTTTGTAGTCAAATCGTGATGTTTTGAGTATGAAATCCATTCAGAATTCTAAGAAATTGAACTTGCGATTCGACGATTGAGAAGTTTCAGAGTTTCGCAGAGATCCACTGGAAAAAGTTTTCCAAGCGCATTTAGCTGGCAAATGCACGATCTATCTGATCTAATAATGAATTTTATAAATTCTGAATGTTGAATTGAATCTGCATTGTAAATTTTGTTCATGACGACGGATTATTCGCTGCTAAAATATGCGGAAATGCAAAAACGGACGCTTCCGGGTACAGTTTTTTACAACCCGAGCTGATTATTAAAAGGGGTTCTTCGATTTTCAAGAAACATTTCAGCGTGTTCACTGATTTCAGCGCATTAGCGGATAAAATTCAGAATCTTCGTTTCGAAAATTCCCCGGTATTGATTTCTGCATTGCAACACGCTCAGCCGTTATTCAAATGGCCGAATTTTCCTAATGTATTTCGGGAAATTCGTCGCGGCGATCATTCCAGCTTTCGCTCTGCTTGTCTGTGTCAGACTTTCGGCACGCGTCACGGTCATTTTGGCGAATGCGTAATGGAAAAACAAAATTTTGTTGCGAAATAACTGCGACGACGTCAGGCGGGTTTCTTATCGAAACCCCGTGACGACTTTCTTAGGAAGTGAGAAAAGTCATCCTGTGAAAATCAGATAATCTCTGCTGACGCCCACGTAATAAATTGCATCTTACGGCGTTACGGTAACAGGAGAAATTCCTGGACCGTCCAGGAAGAGAGTAAATCTGCGGTTTCTCTTGAAATTATTGCACAATTTTTATTTTTTTTTACTCTTAATTTAATTAGTGCAAAAAATGAATGGGACGTTCACGCTTGACCGAGCAGCCAATTTTATTTTTGAATACCTCTAAATTCTTGCTAATTTTCGAATTAGCATTTTTGTATGGTCAAGTTGCAAGTTTCAGGCAGTGGAAGATTCATGAAATAATTTTGTCTAGCAATTATTTCAAGTCTTTCCTAAAATGTTTATAAAAACACCTTTCGGCTTTTAAGCATCATTATGTGACCTGCGTTTTCGAAGATCAATTTTAGTGCTTATTGGTCTTCATGAAGTGCTCAAATTTCAGTGATAATTTTTGGCGTTAGTCGTTTGCGTCACCGGAAATAAACTCTCAAACTAAGCTTAGATTTCGAAACTTTTGCATATTTCAAGAGAACACATGGAAAGAAAAGAAACTATGCTAATGCTATATATGAAATGGAAACTGGAGGTTTTTTTGTCTCGGGTTTTTTTTCCTCAACATTTCCCTCATGTCATGGGATTCCGAGGCTCACATTTTTACGAACAAAGCGTACAGGATAAGTAAAGCGATGCAAAGGCGTCGTCGTTGCCTTTCAAACAGAAAAGAAGCCCCTATTCCGCCAGTTATGCCCCATGGAAAAAATAAAAAAAGTAAATGCAATATTTAAAAAAAGAGAAAATGGGGAAAAAGAAAACACTGGCCCACGGGTTGTTGGGCAACACCCGGAGAAACGCCGCGGTTCGACCGCAAACTCGTCCCTTGTTTGCGAAGGCGACAACAACGAATATGGTCCGCTTTTATGCCGTTTTGCCTCTGGCTTGTTTAGTTTAAGATTAAAATTTGAAATGAAAACACTCGGTGAAATAATTTATCAGTTATTTTTTTTACTATTGTGCCGTCAGGGATCGGCATAGGAAAGAACATTGATGCACTCGCGTCGATGAGCAAAGGCCTGATCTTATTGGCGTGAATCTGAAATTTTTTTCTGTGTTTCATCCGCTTGAAATTAAAATTTTGAACGTTTTTTCTCGAATTTTGGCTATCTGACAGTCGTAGAATAAAACTTGCCGGATTCAACTAAAGCTTCCCGTGTCATTTGAAATTCGTTCCCTACGCTTCATCAGCTCGAAATCAAAAACCTCATCTAGGATTATAGGTTTCACACAAATTTCCGAGAAATTTTGATCTTATGGATGGCTTGCTGCAGTGATGTTTTTTCGAAAAAAGTTGATAGAATGTTTTGGAGTTGCAAATGCTTCATGCTATTTCGAAAAAGTTGAAACCGTCCTTGTTATGTCCCATGTTTAAAACTGAAATATTAGAAGAGGCTATTTTATTTATATACATATTACAAGGACAGAATTACCCACGAACATGGGATTTTGACAACGCTTTACAACTTAATACTCCCACCAGAAATGGTGGGAGACCTGAGAAAAATTTGACTCTCAAGAGAGCAACATTTCAGTCTCACAGGTTTTTCATCAGCTGGTCCAAGAAAAAACCTTCTTTGTGCTAAAATTGAAGTTCACTGTATCCCAATAAATTTTTATGGAATTGCAAGGCCAAATTTTCTGGAGATCTGGTGGAAGTTCTCTTCCATTGCTGACAATGACCCCTGGAAAAAGCTGGGGGAATTAAAAAATATAAAAGGCCCAAAACCTTGTGTCATGAGATTAGAGTTGTGTGTGGTTGGGCGTGAACATTTGTTTTGAAATTTGCAAAACCAATCCTTGTCCAAAATGTTGTGAAATCTGCAGTTGTGCATATTCTCAAATTTCTTGAAGCGTTGATATCTGGTTGTGTATAGCATTTTTGTGCTTATCTTTGGCAGGTTGCACACCTGCCAATTTTTGTGAATTATTTATTTCCAATTCTTCTGAAATCCTAAACTTGACCACTTTAGTAAATAAAAACTCTGCTCTCTGTAAAAATTGCTGAATAATTACTTTTTTGACCCTTCTCAAGATTTGTACAGTAGTATCATTGAATTTTCTTTGGCCTTTTTGAGGATTGAACTTTCAAAATTTTGGATTACTGCGGTTCTCAATAAGCTAATGCTATGGGATGAATTCGGTTTCGCCTTTCTCTGCTGGCACAAGTTTGCACTGGATTCGGTTTTTTTTTCTTCAGAAAGCTTGCAAGTGTGAGGAAATGAATTCATACGCAAATTGCTTTGGCTTAGAACTTAATTTCCTTCTTTGATTTTATTAGCGGGAAATAGATTTCTATTCAGCTGTGAGAAAATAATTCTTTTTTTATGCAATTTCTTTCTGTGTCAGGGACTGGAATTAGTCGCTGGTAGCATATATTTTCTATTTCTTCCCTTTTCTTACAAAGGTTGCGTGTGCTACGGAGTTTCCTGCACTTCATTTCCTTGTCCAGTTGCATTCAGGTTTTGCGATGGGCTGACAAAAAAATATATACACAGTAGTTTATAAAAAGTGTACCTATGCTTTTTTTCTTGACCTTGCCATAAACCTTCGTGTCCCAATATTACTACTGTACTGGCTTTTGGAAAAGCATGCTGTCCTTGATTGCATTCGCTGCGAGGTTTTTTTTCTATTTCAGCAAGCAATGTGTTTTGATTTTCCCAGTCTTTTCTTGGAAATACTGTATTTTGAGTTTTGTCTGAATAAAAATTTCAATCTGCCTTGTTCCGGAATTGAGCGCAAGACGGAAGCCAGAGCTGACTTCCGGAGCACAAAAAACATTTTTTTTTGCTTAGGTGCTAATTATTTTACTTCGCTTTTTGAAGATCCTGTGCCAAAAATAAACATAATATTGTATTTCCATCACAAAATTGGGGTGTAGTGCATGTTTATTTATTTCGAATAAACGATTTCGGACGAATCTTCATGTCTTTTTCAGTGGATCCTTATTGATTCATTGATTGAATTTGATTCATTTTAAAATATTCAGGCCTGGTAGAAGTTTATTGCAGGCATACGATTAATTTATCCTGGCATCGATCCTTGTTCAGCGCGGTTCATTCAGGAAGGTTGTTTCATGCGTTTAATTCAGCTTTACTTTTAGAAACTAATATTCAATCATTTCCCCGTCCAATTTTTGATTTCCCGGGTTGGAATGGACATATGACGGAGTTTCAAGTAGTGCATCAAATTTCAATTTTAAATTTAGGTTCGCTTGCCATTCTTCTTGTGTGAATTGACAGTCTTGACACTGCCAAGCTTTTGAAAATCTTGCTTACATTTCTCGGTGACCATGTTCCAAATGACGAACATGTATTTGTGAAGCAGAAGAAGCTAATTTAAAGCGACCTTCAGAGGCGGAATCCCTAGAATTTCGATTGATAAGCAAAAATGGCCTAAGTTGAGGCTGAAATTGAAAATAATCTTGAGCAAAAAAAAGTAGTCTCAATTATATTAGACTCGTTGGACGATTTTATCTGAAGATACTCGTAGAACCTGAGTTTCATGCCATTTCCCTGACAACACTTTATGAGGCTGAAATTGAAAATAATCTTGAGCAAAAAAAAGTAGTCTCAATTATATTAGACTCGTTGGACGATTTTATCTGAAGATACTCGTAGAACCTGAGTTTCATGCCATTTCCCTGACAACACTTTCGGAGGATTCGACGGATCTTCAAAAATATCGTAGTTTCTCCAGCCCATTTCAAAAGTGGCGAGCATTATTTCAAAGCTTTAAAAAGATAAGCCTTCCGTGTATTCGGTTCACTGCTTGGCAAAGGTGTTGAAAATCAGCGGTGTGTTGTTCGGAAATCGGATTGAAAAGGGTTTCGAGCTCGGCAGCCTCATAAGTAGCTTTTGCGTTTCCGAACGATTGGAAACGATGCAGTCCTTCATTGCATCCCGGGTTTTATGGGCTCGAGCTGAAGCTCCTGGATTGCTTTTACGCTCTTCGCACGTGTCTTCAATATTATTATTCTTTCTTTATTTTGTATTTGTTTAAAAATAGGATTTTATTTAAAAGAAGGGATAGTACTGTAGAGAGCTGGAAAAGCGGAAGAGATACGACGTGATCATTGCTGAATGCTGAGAGAACGCCAACGTGATCTCGAGCTCTCAGCCGGTTGATCTCACCATCAGAAACGGGGTTTTTTTGCTCTATGTCGCTTTCTGTTTGTGGATTATGTCTGTTTTCCATTTACTAGAGCCCATGTGCACTAGGCTTTCTAATGCACGTGATGCTGGACGTGATCGGATTGTCCTCTTCACATCGCTAGAAAGCCGGAGAATGGACCAGAAATCTAAATAAACTAATATTATCTTTCGTTTTTAAGCTGCAATATGATTTCAAGAGTTGATTTCGATTTTAAAAAAACTGTCGAGGTCATTAAATTTAAATTTTTTCCTGAAAATTGCGCTTGATACTGCGGTAGGTGAGCTGAATTCTGCTACCGCCTAAATTTTTATTTTTCGGAATCCCGAAACAGGTGTGAAATTGCACCTTGAAAAATAGGAAAATTTTTACTGCTGACTGGTGGAAGGTCTCGTGCAACTTGGACAACCTTTTCGCATTCCAGAAGCTGTTGGAAGAAATGCAACTTTTTCAAATGATCATACCACTGCACATGAAAGCATAGAATTGTATCGTTATAAAGAAAATAACAAAAGCTCTATTTTCCAAAATAATTTTTAGGAAAATGGTTGAACAGTCAATAAAATTATTTATACCGAAGAAAGGTCTACTCACTTTTTTTTCTGGTCAACCGCGTTACCCACAAAATCGTCGAACTGATAATTATTTGCAGTCTTTGTTTATTGATCTTACTCACAGTCTCGCCTTTGAGTCTTTAAAAAAGTCTTTTAATTTCTTTCTCTGAATAATAAAGTAAGTCTCTGAACATATTCTTTGTGCTGTTGGGGTGAGATTGCTTCGGTCTTGATGGCGAATGCTGGGAAACGACCCGAATGAAGTTCCCTGCGCACGATAACTAAGCGCGCTGGTCTAGTTTTTCCTTCTTCCTTTCGAAAGCCTTCTGTACTTTTTTTCCTTTAGTATACAGTACAGTATTTTCGTGTGAAAGGGGATTTCAAGAAGTTCTGGCGAATTATGAAGCGATAGACAAGTGCATCTCAAGATTCGCCATTTGTCTGCCTTGTTCAGTTCAATGGACTGAGAAATTAAGGAACTTCTTGTGATCAATGGCTTCTTATATTTGAAGAGCCTTGACATTTATTCCGTGAACAACTCGAAAAAGTGGCTCTAAATTTTTGTGCATACCTTAATTTCAAACCACTAAGAAATTCTGGTTTCGAATTGTTTGCGGGAAAAAGGGAAAAGGTTCGTCTGTAAACGTTAAAAAAAGAGAAAGGCGTAAAGGTAGCGCACGTAAGTTGTGTTCAGAATGTTTCATTCGTGCTCTGACCGCATTAAATACTTTGCTTCGAAGAATAATTACATGATATTAAGTCCCTTCTGGAACAGGAACTACTTTCGTATTCGAGAGACGAACTGTTCCAACAAAAGAAAATTCCCCGGTGCTATTTTAATTGCAGCGCAAAACTTGGGTAGATAAAACTTTCGATGAAATTTTCTTCGACCAGCAAAAAATATTCTTAAAAACGATGGAGGAAGAAAACTCCTGCTGGTGCTTATTCTAATTCACCGAGTCCATATCAGGAATAATTAAATACGAGTACTGTATTAATGCTGCAATGAAAGGAAAAAGATGTCCTTCTCGTCAATTTTGGCACAGTTCAACACGACTCCTCCATCTTACGAATGAAGCTGGAAAAACTAACCAAACTTTTGAACCGAACCTCGTCGCACGACTGCTGGTATTCTCGCAAAGACCTTTTCCTTGATGTACGGGATAAAAGAAGCAGGTTGGAGGAAGACAACTGCCTGTGCTATTTTATTCTGCTGAGCACGTTGGGTCGTGTGCTGCTCGTCGATGCTTCTGGCTCTCGGCTCGGCATGGTATGACATGGCATACCATGCCATGCCGTGCCATGGCAAGGCAAGGCAAGGCAATGCTATGCAAGGCCCGTCTTGAGCACCTATACACACACACACGTATATATATCATATATATACTATATATATATATATACACCACACACACCGACATCGCAATAAGGGGGAAGGGGGAGACAGGAAACGTGCACATGGCGGAACCAAAAGCGTGCAGTACGAGCATCGTGCAGCTGGGACTTCCCTTGCCTGCGCCCCGGAACAGCGTGCACCGCGTGAGGAATTCGCACCAGGGGGATCGATACTGCACACCCAAGACCCCGGCAATGCACCACACTACGAACGACGACGACGACGACGACGACGAGGTCCCCGGGTTCCGTGCCATGGCACGCTGCTGCTGCTGTTGGGTTCTATGGGTGCTGGGTGCTGCTGCTGCTGCTACTTGCCTGTGGTGTTGGGATCGAAGAAGAGAGAGGCCTTGTTCATCTCTTCATTGCAGTGCACGCTTCTTCTTCTTCTTTCTTTCTTCAAAGTTCTTTTTTTTCTGTCGACTTTTCCGAGCTTCGTCAGGAAATTTCTGAACGCCAGCTGCCGGGGAGAAGTTGAAGAAGGGAATTGGCAGTTGGGAGTTTTGCTCTTGATGCTGTTCAATGGGCCTTTTTCTGACTTGAAGTTCTGTGCGTGGAAAAAAATGTTCGCCAAACGAAAGAAAATAAGTGAGAGAGAGAGAGAGAGAAATACAATATGCCTTTGGGAGTTTTGCTCTTGATGCTGTTCGATGGACCTTTTCTGACTTGAAGTTCTGTACGTGGAAAAAATGTTCGCCGAACGAAAGAAATTAAGTGAGGGAGAGAGAGAAAAATGCAATAATGCAGTTGGTTCGTTTGCCTGGGGGGTTTAATGCGAGATTTTTTTTCTTTCAAAAATTGGGTACGACCTGCTACGCAGTTTTTTTTTTATCGCTAAGAATGTTATTTGATTATTTCCTTACGCCTTCGGTTCCATTTTTGAACCACCCAGGTTGAAATAGAGAGAAAGACGTATTTTTGAAGGTGCACTGCAATACTGACAAGAATTTGAAATTCACTCGCGAAAGTTTCGTGTTTTTCTGAGTTTGTAGGTGATCTCAAGAAGTAATATCAGAAGATTTTGAATGATTGAGAAATCGTTTCAGTGACTATTTCTCAGATGTGACAACCATGTTTTGATGAAAGCAATAATGCCGTTTTTTTGCCCTATAATCACACTGAGTGTGAAAGTAATTCCGAAAATGTCGATTGGTTATTCAAGAAGTTGAAGACAAGAAGTTCAGGTTTGCGATTAAATAATTTCTCCAAGAAATGAGCGAAGTTTTGCTCAAATTTTTTAAAGGAAACTTCAGTGTCTTCGTTGCTCCGTTTTTAAGGTATTGTCGAGATTTTCAAATCCTACTTGTATGTCAAACGGAATTTAAATAAACAATTATAACTTCGACCCCAGCATGAATGCAAAAGAAAAACTTCGGCACGCATTTTAAAAAAAGTTGTGCATAGCACACTTAAGAGAAGTAGCACCCGCATAATCACGAAGTTTTACTTTTAAGCTGACACCACATTTAAGGCGGTCCCACTACTACTAAACACTGCGTGTAAAATAAGTAAGTGAACATTGAAATATTTGTTTTTCTTTGCTGAAAAGCTTCGGGGTGATTTCACTTTTATGTACTCTACTTGATTTGGGATCATTTTCTCCTCCAGGCAAAAGCAAGGCTCCATAAAAAAAAGCTCTGTCGTCCAAAAACGAAATTTGTTGCCAAATGTATTCGTAAGAAAGCAGTAAAAAAGCCAGGAACCTCTGAAGAAATTGCACAGCATATTTGATAGCATGAAGGCAGTATTCTCGTTTAACAGAGAAACTGCTGGAAAATTTCTGCGCATCTGTTGTTTAAATTGCAAAAAAAAAATACTATCCCCCGTCATGTGTTTGCAGGCTGATAGTTGGCTGGCAAGTGGCAAAGATTGATATTTTTCCCTCGCAGTCAGTTGAGAAATTTTATTACTTTTTTTGCTTGGAAATAGAACGGAAGCTGCAGTCTGAGGCAGGAAACAGCAACCCGAATGAAAAAATAAAATAAAATGAAAAGGAGGACGGTACCCGCCTTCCCAATACGTGCCAGGAACTTTTCCCCAGCCCTGGAATGTTCCCTCGCTCGAAAATATTTCCCAGTTTTTTGTTTTTAACTTGTATAAATATCTTACCCGCATTACGTTTGATGAAATCAGTAGATGGCTAGAATATCTACTTCGACGTTGCTCGCAGTATAAAATGAAAGAAGAACCACAGTCTTGTAGGTGTACTGTTCATACCAGTTGGTCTTTGAAAAGTATCTCTTCTTTTTCATGAGCACGCCGGTAAATATTTGATACATTTTACATTTAGTGGATCCCTGTGAAATTTGCTTCAGATTTGTTCACAGTGCGTGGAAGGAAGAACCAGAGCTTTATGTTTGCTCTTTATGTCAGTAAGTTGTAAATTTTCATTTTCCCCCGCTAACAATTTGGATGGAATCAAATTTTTTATGCATTCATGCAGATTTGAAAATCTGAGTGCCTCTTTGACGTGTATGGAAATATGATATAAAATTCTAGGATGTTACCGTCATCCTTCGTCTTTTCAGAAAATTCACGGATGC
>CAJPEX010001732.1:2198-50771 GCA_905338405.1 Notodromas monacha
TGTTGTCTTAAATTAGCTTATTTAGATCTTTTACAATCTTTAAATTCCGGACGTCTCTGGATTCTCCAATTGTATAACTTACCGTCGCAAGTTGTGTTTAAACTAATTTAGACAATTCCTTGAGAGGAGATTTCTTGATCCTTGTTACCGGGCAAAGTAAATTCAACTCCTCTTTTATCAAAATGGTTAAGTGAGCTTTATTTCGTGTTCAACAGTAGAGATACTATTCGCAACAAACTTCGGACAGCAATGAGCGCGCGAACAACAGAGAACAGGCGGCTATATAGATTCGGTCAAGTAAGGTTGGGCAAGAATGGTCAGACTCGGATCTGACCTCATTCTAGGTGAGGTTGCGTAACCTTGTGGCGCGTGACTCGCGGGAGATCACGCAGCAGAACCGTGAGACAGACGACGTGACTTTATTCGGAGCGTCGTCTGCTAGGTGAAAGGAGATGAAAAGGGAACGCAATAAAGTTATCGATGACAATGTGATTAAATTGAGCATACATTTCAGCTTTTTGGCATGGGTCCGTATTAGCACTTCTAAAACCAATACAGTACAAAATGCTGATGATGCAACCAACTCGGTACTCGTGTGAGGAGCACATAAATTCGCGTTTTCGAGACTGCGGTGCAACTTTCACGAGAAAACCAGGCTTTTTGAGATTTTTATTCCAAAAATGTTTTGTATCTTATTCAGGAACGCTTGGTTCACGGGTATTTTTCTGGATAATTGCACTGCTTTTCATTTGAGGCCAGCCCTCTGTTTTGTGAATGTAATTAATTTTCTGCTCGGAACATAATTTTCTCGAAGTCTCTGTGCAGAGGAGAACGGTTCAGCTAACTTTTAATTAAACGTTAACGAAGTTCTCAAACATTATTAGCTGATAAAAAGGTACAAGAGATTCGCATTCTTATCAAGGATTTTCAACACAAACTTAACTTGTGCGGCAAAAATTTGAACCTGCTATCAATATCCAGGTCATGGGAAAGGCTCAACCTCATATGTTACTTGACAAATAATTTGATCATTCGCCGAAAAGTGTGCTCGGACAATACTTCCGCAATCTTTCTCACCGTAAAGCAGTGACAACGTTGTTACCCAGCCGAAAGCACCAGTCGGCAAAATCAGCCCACACAGAGCGATTCTCGGGAGCAAAGGATACCACGGTGGAGTGCAGCAATTCCCCGACTAACCATCGGACCTGCTCTTCTTCAGTCCTCATCAGCAAGTTCCGGAAACAGCCTGAAAATTAGATTGCACTCCATGATTGAAAAAAAAGGATTTTCAAGGCGGTTTCCATTAATTCACCTGGAAAAGCAACGTCAGCCACAGTTCCTCCACCAAACTCCATTAATTCATCTCGCACACTTTCCAGTAGCATCTTCGGAAAGTCGGTTTCTTGCGGTGCGACGGATTTGGGAAGGAAACTGTTTTCCACAGACCAATGGCACAATTTTCTCAGCGAAGATGCACACATGTCGCGCAACTCTGAAACCAGACTGCTGGTAACTTCCGACTCAACGTGAACCATTCCATTCAGCTTCTGTATCATTCCTTTGATTGACGCTCCCATGAGACTCACGGCAACTGGGCGATTAATGATTCGTTGCCTGTCATTATGCCAACGTGTTTTTTTATTCCTGTTACACTTTAACAAATTATCAAAACGGAACACTCACGCAAATTGTAAATCAATTCCTTCCACAACCGCACGAGCAAGCTTGAGCCTACAAGACGGATCCAGATGTTCTTCCACCACATCATCGTCACCTCCGAGCGCATAAAGCAATCTTCCACACAAATTATAATTTTCATTGTCTCGTGCCACTAAAATCCCTTCAAGGATCAAATCTTCGCAGCATTGGCACGTCCACCATTTCTCTGAGGGACCATTAATTTCTATTAGCATACACATTTGACAAAAATATTAGATAGTTTAGCAACTTGAACCTCCCTAGGTCGAATACCGCCATATGTCGATGTTTTTTTCACGTCCCCGTCTGAATTCCCTCAGAAACATTGAAAACCTCTCTAAATCGAAGGCTTTTCCTCTCAAGCCTATATAAACATAATTTTCTGATGCCTTTTGGCTGTTATTTTTTTTTGTTTTGAAAGGAAGTAAAAGACCAATTGGGCAAATGAACCCTTGCCTCCAATGTCAGCATCCTGTCACTCATTCAAGAAGCAATTAAAGGACCAGAATACAGTATCACTACTTACAATTTCTTGTAATTTTTCTATATTTTCCACAATAAATTTCTCTAATCTAACTCTAAATTTCTCTAACTTGAATTTTTTTCCTGGTCTCTTGAGATTCGACTTTGAGAGGCTCGACTGTATTCTGAAACTTACGACTATTTTCCTCGTCCATCCCATCATGGAGAATGCTGTGCAACAACGCAGCGAGGGAAATTTTCGCTTTTGCAAATGCGGAATTCTGTCCAGTGGATAAACGAAGGCGAGGGGAAATCGGTAAAACACGATTTCTTTCACGCTCCACGTTCAAAACTTCAGCAACCATGTTTGCCACCGGTGATTCAGTCAAACAACTGCCATACCAATTCTCAGACGCTGCGATCGGCAACATCGTCCATGCATTGACAGTTGCCAGGCCATGTATTCCAGCTTTTGCCCTTTCCGCCCACTTTTTGGAATCTTCTTTCCTGGATGTAAAAGGAACAGTATTTGTCTAAAAGAGTTAAACGGTACAAAATTCCGGAGCAGCATCAACAAACCATGATGGATTGATTCCTTGCCCACAATTTCCCAAAAGCGACAAGCTCGTCATCATGCAAGATTCAACATGTTTCGCTATCACTTCACAGCTCCAGTTCACGTTTGATTCTTCGTTTGAATAGGATACGCAGCTGCTTAGGAAATGATCAGCGGCTGCAGACCAGTAACCCGCATCCACATACGACATGGCCCTGAAAATGAAGTATGAAACTCGATAGATTCACGCTTCACTTCTGTAATACCCAGACTCGCATTGACTGACTTGTAAAAATGTATTTCTCGTAGGGCCGAATTACTACGCGTGGCCCATGCAGAAACGGGGTGATCTCCAGTTTCGCAATTCGGACGGTCAGTCATTGTTCGCTCTTTCCAAGCTATGGCTTCATCCCAGCTTCCAACAGACACATAGCTTTCCTCCAAGAGCTTCTCGACGAGAGCAATTTCAGGTCCTTTACGATCTCCTTCATAGCCGTTTTCCAAACACGTAGGGAGGCTTATCTCGCAATATTTCTGAAAATCGACGCCATCAATGGCACGTTCAATAATGATGAAACGCGTAAGTCAACCAAACTCACTTCGGCTGCAGCTTCGTATTTCCCCCCGGCGTGAAGTTCAGCGGCTTCCAGCCAGTTTACGTGCCGAGGTGCGTACTTGGAAGCCCACTTCAAAACTCCGTTCACTCCAGACGACGACCCAAGTCGAACAAAAGCCTCAGTTACGAGACAAATAAGTTGGTCAACATCACTAGGAGATAAGCCACGGGCCGGTTTGCCATCTCGTAATAAAACGTTCGCGTGCCACGTAACAGCAGCTGGAAGACCAGCTTTTAAAGCTATCGCCATAACAGGCAAACGAATCCGATTCAGCCATTCCTCGCAAGTTCCCTGGTTCATGTGGAAGAACGTCCGCACGGTCTGGAATGAGATACGCGTTCATGCAATTTAAACAAGCTTACGCAAAAGGTGCAAAGCGTAACAAGCGTTTCTTGTTCCCTCACGAAAATTGGAAATCTTCAGTTAGTTTATCTTACACAAAGATCTGCTCATCCGATGCGCAAAAAAAGAGGTTCCAATCAATTCCACCGACACTTCGAAAGACGGAGGAAAAGAAGGTACTGTATTTACTTCTGCACACCTGCCCTGCTTCATTAACTTGTGACTTACGAATATTAGATGCATGATTTTTTCAAGATTTCCTCCAAAGTTCGATCATTTCGATGCTATAGAGTAATTGAAATTCCTGACATGTCTTGCCGTACTGTTTAAAAAGGTTCAGAAGCGTAGCATCGATCATGAAAAATTGAATCGTACTGCATCATTGATTTAACCAGGCAAACTTCGCTTTTATTTGAGGCACAAAAGCTACAAAAAATCGGCCCTTCATTCCTCGAAGGCACAAAGAAGAGATTCCACACCAGAATCTGATTTCATAAAATGTGCACGTCATATGCCGAAAATAAAAATCTTCGTTGATTTGAACATCTAATTTTTTTCCAATTCGTCCGAAGTATAAATCAACGACGTCATTCACAGCAGTAAGTAATACACCCCCGTAACGTCGCAGAAATCATTGAACTATTTATCGATAATAAGTTTCAAGTTCACGATGTCTCACCTTTGGTGGTGCACTCAACGCGACAGCAGTTCCACTGGCTGCATTATAAATAACTTTTTCCAAAGCATCAACAAATTTCACCAGCAGCCGAACTTTCATCAAACGTTCCAGCGATGTGTTCAGCCTTTTTTCGATCAAATCCGCGTCATCATCACCATCCATGCACCAATTATAACTCTCTTCCCCAGCGGTTTCGTCTCCAGGTTCTTCAGGTTTTTCTGATCTTGCTAACGCTTTGACAGCAGCTGCAAAAACAACCGAAGGTTGAATTGCATGTGAGTCAGCTACAATCTTCCTACTCCACTTACTTTCAATCGCCATCAAGGTGTCGTGAGGTTTCCCGAAGGGCGTTCGCAACTTCGTCATTACGCAATATTGCGCAGTGTGCCACACAAGCCAGTGGAACAGCGTTAATGAGTGTTCTGAAAACAACTCAGTTTCAAGCACAAACTTCCCAACACTATCCGTTTTTTCCCCTTTTCCACAAACTTCTCTCCGCTCACAACTCAGGTACATGGCTTTTCCAACTTCGATCAAGTCATCGATTCTAAACGGCTCAACTTTTCGCAACGGCGAAAGCAGCAGAGCAATGATATACTTGAAGTGGTGCGAATGAAAAGACGGCTGGCCAAGAGGCAGAACTGGCAGATGCAGTCTAGCATGGCATTTACGAAGGTTGGAAAGGAGCCATTTCCCGCAACCCTCGCTCGGCATGGAGGAGATGCCGAGCCGCACGTTGGATGACAGAAGCGCCCCTTTTTGACTCGAGCCGATTCGCGATTCGTGCAAGCAAACCTCAACCGGAACTTCCGACAGCAAGCGGAAAAATACTTTTCTGACTTGCAGATTTTGTTGTCCGAGTCTGTACAAGCACACGTCGAGTATGTCCGTCCATAGTCCGCTCAGATCCTGATTTTGAAAAAAGAACGAGGAATTACGCCACGGTAAGCTTCAATGACCGAAATTTGTTTCATGAGAAAATAGCAGGGTTTTTTCCAGTCTTGCACACTTTCTCAACCAAAAATGCATGAAAGAAAAATTTGCTCTACTCCAAGCGCCACAAAATATTTTGGAAACATAAAAATGTTACAAATTTGACTACAACAGAATCCCGTCTCAAAGAATTGATTTCTACAACGGTATTTTTTTTTTACACTATCCAGTAGGTATTTTTATTGCGTTTTACCAAATTCTCGTTTATAACGATGCTTTTCTGAAGTCCAAAACGCTTCGCTATAACGAGATTACACCGTGTTTGCCAGCGGAACTAAGCGTACCGATCCGAATAAATTTTGGAAATTTTAAAGTGAAGGTTCCTTAAACTGGAAACCGGCAGGAAAACAAAAGATCATTGAAAAGTGTTCTGCGAATTAAGAAAAGGTTCATGTCGGCATTGAACCACACGCATGTTGGAGGATTTTGAGTTCTGACCTAGCAACTTGAGTACCCAAGGAACTTCCAGACGGAGTTCAACTTTCAGCATTATTTTCATTGACGGATTTTTAAACTAAAACAATTATTCGAAATTTGTGCAGAGTGCAAGGAAAATAAGCATAAAAAGTTGAATAGCATTGACATAAATGAAGATTTCTTCCTGGAATCCCAGATCGAACTCCTGGATCAACGTCACCACACGTTCACCACTTTTACGACGAACAATAGTTCAATGGAAAATCCGTTGCATTCTACTCGGACCAGTTCCATCATGTGCATACTCACGACATCGTTCTTATTCCAAGCTAGCGAATCAATACCAGCTACAAGGCTTCTCGCGGCAGCCAAACACACATCCAGATCATCCATGGCACACGCTTTCAAAGACTTCTGTAAAATCCGACCTAGTTGCGAAGGATGCTCGAATTTTCTTTCGGATTTCTGGAGAAACAAGGACCATGGCAGAAAATGATCTACTCGAATAGGGATTTCGCACTTTACCTGTCGAGCCACCCGCTGATAGTATTCATCCTTATAAACTTGAAAAATTTCCATCACCCATTGCAAACAAAGACAGGTCAGCGCGGGAATGACCCCAGGCTTAATAACATGGTCAAGCATCGACAGAAGGAGTTCCAAGACGCTTTCAAAATGCCCTGCTGTAGAAACACTCGCTATCGGAGCGATTGCCACAATTGACTCGTCAAAGGTTGCAGGATTTGCACTCTCATTCAAGCTCCAAGAAATGGGTACTGCGGTCATTTCAAGTAGTCTGCTCTTCAACACGAAATGCCCATGTCTAATAATATAGAAGGAAAGAAACCTCATCTTGCTGAAAAATGCTTTTGATCTGAGTGCCTCACCTCGAACAGTGGTTGAATAAAAGGTAAACATGTCCTAAAAACACGCTGGAGTTGATGAACGAAGGACTGGAGTTCAAAAGCACTTCTTTTGGGCTCAAGTCAACACACAAAGTCTGAAAAATTGTTGGATTCAAACCCCACATACCGAGGATGGAATTCTTCTCCGTAGCTGAAATACAAAATTTACGATGTCACAAGAACAGTGCACATTAATTGAAGAAAACCTCACCAATTTCTGAGAGGACGTTCAAAACGAACAACGCTCGGGATTCGCATGCCGAGACTTCCTCACAAGATGTTTCCAGAACGTCAGTTGTCGGCAAAAATTTGTAAGCAAAAAAGAGATCTTCCAGTAAAACGCCATAGATGGTATTTAAAACCTTGACGTTCCTCACAGTCATCAAAGTTCTGAAAACCGATCGAGCTTCTTCTTGCACTTCCGGGATCGGATCAAATCTCAATCGAAGAACATTTCTCTCCCCTACAGTCAGATACGACAAGTCTTCTTCCACGAAGACGTTTCGGGCAGCTTTGGTCAACTACATTTGAAAGAATGATAAAAGCGTCCTTAGCGAAACCTGTCCGAAACGCCATACATGTATTTCAACAAGCCATTCCACGAAAAATTCAGAATTGAGTAATTTTTTCAAAAAGGTGATTTGAAAACCAACCGCATGAAGTGATAGAAGACAGGAATGCCTCGTTGCAGGATCCAGTCGCTCGCAGACCCCGGTTACAAACACTTTTTCCAAGAAAACTCGAGCGTCAGCCATCAACTCCACATCCATATCACAGCAAGGGAATAACATCACCAGGCACTCGTTGGCAGCTTTCAAAATGTCTCGTTCTCTTCGACCTTCGAACCGTTCAAAACAAACCAGCGCACATTTCAGCACCTTCCGAATGCAAGACTTGATGAATCCAACGGCGTTTGGTTGACCCACGAAATCCGCAGCGGATGAAAATTCCCCACAGCCGCAAACCGTCGAAAACACGCGGAGGAGTGAAATGAGCTTCAATAAATGGGAGCTTTTCGACGGCGAAGTTGCTGAATCCTCGACCATCGCGCAGAAGTGTGTCATGTCATCCAGGAATAATGAAAGGAAATGAACCGATAGCTTACGATTCATTCGCCACATGTCTGCAAACTCTGCGAGAGCACAACTCGTGTAGGAAACTATTTCGTCGGACTGGCTGGGATCAACGTGCCATCCAATTAAAATATCGACGATATCCTGCAATGATATTTGGCATATTATTTTTCAGCATCGATACAGCGAAAAAATGTCGAAAAGGCAAGAATCAATACCGTAACGTAATTTTTTTTTAATTAGCGTTTCCGACAAAACCTTCAAGAAATGATTTTCTCAAGGATCCAATTGGACATTCCGGCAACACTAAGACCAGCTTCAATAAAAATTGTATTCCATTTACAGTGGTGCTTCACCGAAAAACCTAAACACATCGTTCGTAAATTGTGAGGGAAAATGTTTCTTCAAAATGTTACTTTACCTTCAATAAATAAGGTACATCTCGTAACTGTATTCTTGAAAAATAACTAAAAATCCCCAGAAAATTTTCAACATTTTTCCGAATTCCAAGAAAATAGAAATTTGAACCCTGATCGATACTTCTTTGATTTCTTGTACTGGTTAGAAGGGTGGTTCATTGGGCAAGGCCCTAATTCATTTAAGATCATTATTTGGTCTCTTGAGTACCATTTTTACATACCTCGAATTCGTGCTGGATCAGAGCAGGATGCGTTTGGGACAGCAACACAAGCGAATCAACAACTGGCGACAAGGTTTCCAAGGACACTGCTTCATCAAGGTGAGTTTTCAATTCGATTATGACCTTTTGCGGATACAATTGCGAAGGAAAACGGTTAAGCCGACTTTCGCAACGCACCATTTCGCGGATGGAATGAAGGCAAGTCTTGCGCACGATGTCTCTCGGATCCGACTCCAGCTTCTCTCGAATGCACTTAAGAAATTTCGGAAAGTCTTCACCAAGAGCGACAGCCAACTGCAGCGAGGAATCAAAAGAAAAGTTATTCAGATCAAATGTATACACTTACGAAGACACCAACCTTTCCAAGTGTGATCGCACACTTATCACTAATATCAACCCCCGTCGCATACATGCGCTTGGTTTCACTCATCAGTGCACCAAAAATATCCTGGTACTTGTGCCTCACAGTTTTCGCATTTTCTGGTCGCCTGAAGGCGAATTCCATCTGCGAAAAAAGCACTCGGACGACTTCTGGGTCATCGTCTTTCTTGAACATCCGCAATAACTTTGGCACGCTGGTTTCTTCTTTGATGGTCGCGATGACGTCTGCAGAAAAAATCATGATACCTTTTTGTTCAAATAAAAGCCGAAAGCTTTCCCAATCACCTTGAATTGAATATCGGTCGTAATCCTGATTCATGCCATCATCGTAATCCCGTTGAGTGTCACGGAAATTCGATCTTCTGGAAAATTCGCTGCGACCTCTCGGCGGTCGGTCGAAGCGATCAACAGAGCCAGGAGGTTCTTCCCAGTCATGGACGTACTTTGAAGACTGATCCTAATATGAAAAGCATACGATTATCTTCTGTGACATTCCCAACATTTTATACATTGGCCAACTCGTCGCGGTGAATTTACCACAATTAAAATTGTGCGACTGATCTTAGAAAGTCATCTACGAACATTTCGGCGCAGTTTTGGAGCACAAGGACCCGCCAAGTACCAATGGAATCTTACTTGAACACAAAGTATAATTTGTGAACTCCGATGCGTTTTCCGAAAAACAAAATCTTTGTTCCACTCCGCTCTTATCTTAGTAGCACACTAACACTACATTTGAAACCATATGCAAGGAAACAATATTTTCTCTTCCAGGCATTTCTGGAACAACGCTGGGTTATATCAAGAAAATCGCGTTTGCCGTCATTATAATCGTGCTTTGATAAAGAACAGGCAGTCCTCCTTTTCGAACTCGGCCACTTCCTAGAACAAAGTCAAGATTTCTACCCATTGATGTCAATGATGAGCCTGTCAGAGCTTCCCGGTCTTATTCCCGCAGAACACTACGAAAATTAACTGCAACCTCTCGGTGGTCAGTCAAAAACGTCAGCAGGATATGCGCCATCAAAAGTCACAAGACTTTGTCAAAAGTGCATAAAAAATTTTCGAAATCATAGCTGTGATTCGAATCGAACATATCGGGATAATTCCCTTCTAGATTTCCCGCAAGAGAGGGGAAAAGTGTGCTCTAGCAAAGTAAGCTTATAATCTGACATCTTTTTCTATTACAAGTTGAAGAAACAACAGGGATTCTAATTTACAAAGCTCACCTTGTAGTGGAACGTCCTCGAAGGGCGAGGACCACCACGTTCAGAGCGATAAGATTCACGATCAATTCCACGATTTGACCTAATCGAGCGACCCGCGGGCGCGCGAGAAGGTCTTCTAATCGAATCATCGCGCCTTGTGGTCATGACGCGAAATTGCACATATTCACATCACATTCCGAAAAATTTTTCGCAGTCAAGTACCTATGGATAAGGAATTTTCTAATTTCACTTGCCATTTCGAACGTAAAGCAGAAAAATAGTTCCATCACAATATTCACGATTACAGTATAGAGGAACAATTGTATACTCATTACACACAAATAACTACACTCGAGGAACAGCAAAGATTTCCAAGGTTCTACCAAGCCCATCCCGCTGAATCACCAGAAAACGTTCTCATCGCTTCGGAGCTTCGCTCAATTCCGCTGACAAACTTCGCCATACATCATATTGCACTCCGCTTGCCCTGAAGGAAAACTAGACGGCGGTAGAGACGATTTCATACACTTCATGCGGCTTCGGGCTGTCCTGAGACTCCTGGCAACCCCTTCCTTTTCTGTCGCTGCAGCAGACGTTTCTCACGCTCAAATTCTTTCATTCGAAGGACGAAACTGAAAAATAAAGGAAAAAAATTAGACTTCGTCCCAATTACCGCATCAAAACTCGGCGTACTCCTCGTAAAGGCAATAATCCCAATCGTGCTTTTCATGACTGCAGCGTGTAACGAATGGAAAGTTCCGTTTCTTACACGCTTTGAATCTGATCAAATAATGAGCACAATAATCGCGATTTCTGGGAGCAATCTGCGCAGCATCCATCTCTTCAACGGTGGCGACCATAACTGCAACAGAAACATTATCATTATCATCAGCGTTCAATAACAGAGACGAAATGTTTCACCTCGAGGTTTACGGCCCTCCAGAAAGCCATACTGTGGATCTATCCTTGTGAATTCGTCTTGGTTGGGCGTATATTCGGGATCCAATATACGCCGGTTTACATACGTACCCATCGCTTGCCCCATTATCCCTATGGGATGAATTTATCTATGAACAAAATGACATGAAATTTCTCTCTTTACAAGTCCGGAAGATAGTAAGCAAACAGCAATGCTCATTAGATTACCCAATTCAAACTCACAACACCCTTCACTTAGAAAAGATTGTTCCATATATTCTGGTAATTCTTAGAACAATCATAGCAAAACTAGGGCAAATACGAATGAAACCATATTCAATTTAATTGGCACAACTTCAATGATATCAAAACTTGAGCTGCAGCGAGTATGAAATAATGCCAGTTTCTCCAGCCACGATGCTGATGCGTTCATATTTAATGAACTCGGAGAATAATCTTAGATACCCTTGCAGGCCTAGCTTTATGTGGTCGCTTCATCCTTATTTTAATTTTCACATTTTCCGCCATAGAACGAATGAGCGCGAATCGAGAACACTCATTAAAGTCAATAAAGGGGCGTTCATGCATTGGTATTAACCAATTTTTCAGGCTCCCACATCGGCGCTACAGGTCTGAAGAAGTACGGAAATCGCCATATGCGTCCTTGCACAACATACTCCACAGAGTCACAGCTGGATGCGATCAATTTGGCAAGTTATGATACTGTACAGTGTACACAGTAGTACTGTATTGTACATTTGTACTGTACTGTATTATAAACTATCAACACAATGAGCCAGAACATGGGGACCAGTTTGGAGTGTTTGCTTCAGGCAGTTTGAATTTCAAAAGTATCCATTCTCATCTGGACAATGATCCGACATATGGACCCTGATGCTATAACAGAAAAAGGAAAAAATATTTTTTCTTGAATTTGCCTCTCATCTCTATACAACAAAATTCAAAGGCCCAAATTTTTGTTTTCGGAGAATTTCATTTTAGATAACCCTTGTTGCATATTTAGAGGATAACCCTTGCTGTGGGACCAACATCTTTGTTGTACACAGAAAATTGTTGTAGAAATGACTGTTGTAGAGAGTTTGCCCATATACTGCATCTTGCAGAGATTTCTGCTGTGTTTTGAGCACAATGATGAGAATGTAAAATAGTTTAAAAAACATAAATTTCTGTGTTTGTTTTGTGGAAACACTGTAGTTATGAATTATGTTGACTGTTCCACAATATATAAAAGTACTAAAACCTGTATAAAGTACTATACAGGATTATTGCACAAGAAAAAAGCCCGGCATTACAGTGGCTTCAATAATATTTGGCAGGTTGGCCCAGAAAGTGCAGTAATGGGCCGTGGCTCAATAAGTTGCATTGTAATCGCACAATAAGATACAATTATTGTATACACGTTTTTCTAATTCTTAATAATGAATTTGATGCTCATTATTCTTGCCACCCTGCACATTTTATTTGGATCCAATTTTATCCAGACAATATTTACCATTTATCCATACTGCACTTTGCAGTGCGTGCTGAGATCACTATAGGAGAGTACAGTATTAAAAGTGGAAAAAATATCCAGCTACAGTATGCTGTATACCGTATTCACTCAAGTACTATATACTCGCATATTTTTTCACAAAATTAAAGGGAAAAACGTGTTGCGTATCATTATATGGGCGGGTATACATTATTCAAGTTCTAGAAGTTTAGGTGTTCATGATACTTGATCCTGATGAAAAATGTTTGCCAAATTTAAACTGTAAAATGATATCATATTGGAAGCAATAATGGAAAATTTTTTGAATTCAGGATCAGTTTGTGTTTGAATTCAACTTTGGGTGCCCTTACGTTTGAAATATTGCAGTTTCAGAGTCACACAATGACATAAAAATGGATTGCACGTCTTATGAGGAAATCCAATTTTATTCGAAAAATCACTAAAAATCCTGCTGGTGCGGTGTCTCACTGGAGGGCGGTGCTTGCCACTCGAGTGCAATATATACGTGTACAGTGTACTGTAGATATACACCGTAGTCACGCCTGTGTGGGCATCACCATCCTTGCGCCCACCAATCACAAAGTTCATCACTCCCTTCTCAGCAGGGGTTGAAGACGAGACTTCATTTTGTCGTTTCGCCCCCCAATGAGGACTTCTTATTGCTCCCTCTTCAACAGAATCTGTACACGGACCACTCTCACCGTGAATACAGTATTCATCCCACACCATAAAATTTATTTGTAACATGACGGACTTCTGACATGCCCCTTGCATTATTTTTAAAGCTCCAAGAAGGGAGGTTCGTTTTCATTTTTTCTCTAGGAGAAAAAAAAAAAACCGGCATATGTGAGACATAATAAAAAAGTTTGACAGCGACGCAGAACAGTAGGAAATCGGAACCCCCGCCTGCAAAATTGTTTTAAACATCCTCTCTGCGTAAATGGAGAGATGAGCGATTCTGCTGTTGTAAACAAACGCACAAGCGTAATCCTGGTGCAGAAGACAACGCCAGTTCAAAAAATTCCACAGTTGTAACTTGGTGAAAGTGAAGCCCCCTTCCGAATTTCAAAGGGAACGACAATTAAGCGACATTTCGTATGCTTCGGCTAATATTTTCTTCCTTGCTCTTCTGAAAGTGGCCCTGGCATCTATGATTTAAAAAAATGCAAAATCACCCTTTCTTTCGCAGCACAAGAAGGTCAACTTCTCGGAATTCCCTTAACCGTGCTATTCATTTAAACCGCCGCAATGTTCTCATGCTCAGTATTGGCGGAGTTCTGTTTGCGACAGAACATTGGCGGAGCTCTGTTTACACTGCTGTGATTGCGATGCGTGCACTTTACAAGGCAGTGAAGAGTAAAACAGAAATACCAGCTGTATCAACTAAATACTGAGCTGCGTTGGTGTTACGTGAATATTCCCAAATCACGAAGTTGTTCGTCCCTGTGAAACCCGTTTACCCGAGAAAATAATTTTCTCTGGATTCTTCACTTTTCCCCCTCCTTGAACCTCCAGACGCGATTGGATTTTTCAGGTGGATCAATTCAACGAAACGACGATGCGATTGAAGTGAGTTAAAAAATTGAATACAGTACTACAGTATATACTGTATACAGTATCGAGGGCCTGGAAAAAGTAGACAGATATTCAAACAGCTACAAATTCCAAAAAAGTTGCACCCAAATACACTTCGAAAATTAAAAGTCATCAGTTCAGTGTACCTGTATTCTCAATGAAATTCTCTATCATACGGCGTTTAACTTGCCGAAAAAGTAATGAGGGAAAAGTTGCCCAAGTGATTTATATCCTCGCATTCTATTTTTGATTCCGTATAAGTTTACTGAATCTGGGCTGCTGAATTACAGCCAATTTTTTCTTATTCCATTGCTGACAGAAGAGGATTCTCTGAAAACAGAAGCGTATTCAATCGCGTAGAAAAAATCGTATGCTGTAACTGCTGATGAAAAGCGTTCGAGAAGACGCAGCTTATTCAAACATTGTTTTGGATTGGTGTCTGTTGTTAGGAAGACAATCTCAAATCTACTCGAATCAGAGGATATTCTAGAAGAATAAAAATGCAAAATTGAAAAAAACTTGCATGGTTGTACTGTACCATCATATATTCTTGTGGGTGTTCCTCTTAGGTGGTCATAGTTGTTCAGTACAGTATATCATAACACGCAGATGGTATCGCCGTTTGATCAACATCATCGCAAATACTGTATACCGTATATACTGTACTCAATTCGAATCGACAGCATATATTAAGTACGTATACTGTATCTAAAAAAATTTAAATCTAGTGGTATACTGTACAGCTCTATCAAATCATCGTGCGAAAGTTGTTCCCTGTTTCAAATTTTGTCTACTTCTTCGGGACCGCTTTGAATGATAAACTTTGATTACTGCTAATAAAAAATATTTCTGTATTATCTCGCTCATCTAGAAAAGGGGTACTTCTTGGTCTTGGAAATCCTTTGCTGGACATCACCGTGGAAAGCGACAAAACTTTCCTGGACAAGTATGATTTGAAACCGAATGATGCCGTTTTGGTTAAGTCGCAACAATATAAGATGTTTGAGGATTTGAAGCGGATGGAAGGAGTTCAGTTTACTGCTGGAGGAGCTACGCAAAATTCTGTACGCATATCTCAGGTCAGTAAAAAGCAAATTCCTTCCAGAGTGCCTGATGAAAAATATTTGAATTGATTTTTAACAAAACTTGCTGAATAAGTGGAGAGAAATTGTTCAATAGATCAGCAATAAGCCCAAATGTTTCAAATTACAATACAATATTCAGCTTTTTAAGTTTACAATATAAAGTACTGTACAGAATATACTGTTCAAATCCTTTTGTTAAACTTTGGCACATGCAGTACTGTATTCTTATTTGAATTCATTTAAGAACTTCAATTTAAATTCGTATATGATATGAACTAAAGAAATTGGAGACATATTGAAATTAACAATAGCCTACATTTATGAATAAGAAATGCTGAGGCAAAGCTGACTTTTGTAAAAACATCGGAATAATGGAGATTTTGTCATTTCTTTAAAATTAGCTTAGATCATCTTTATACAGTATGGGAATTGTTGATTTTTTTAAATCCACAATAATTTGCTAAAAATGTCTCACCATAAGTACCACGTGTTATCACAATACGAAGGTATTCAGCAGCGCATAGGGCTTCATATGGAAAAACTCTTTGTCTAATTTTTGTGCACAGTAAATTAAAGAATCCTACGGGATATTGTACTGTATTGCAATATTGGAATTTTTGCTCATGATAATTGCATTTTATAACTATTTTGTCTATTCAAATGAGGCATGAATGTACGGTAAATACCCTAGTGTAGTAGATCCAAGTGTGTGCAGTACTGTGTTTTGGACGGTGGAATTTCGCACTCATGGATATAATCCTTCATGCGTATTCTTTTTTCTTCAGTGGATTCTTGGACTGAAAAGAGCGACGTGCTTCATGGGGTGCATAGGAAACGACGAGAACGGAAGTATTTTGACAAAAGTAGCTGAGAATGATGGCGTTGATGTCCACTATCAAATTACTTCAGCACATCCTACAGGTTAGCCGATTATAAACACATTCAATGTCTGTTGGAAAAAAAAAACCTGTGCCGTATTCGCATTGAGTGCGCATCCCTATTGAGTTTTGGCATTCACGATTAATTCTGGTCTATAGTGAAATTTGGTTTTTCAAAAATATTGGCAGGTTTGTGTGGTGTAGTGATAACAGATTCCGGAAGAAATCGTTCATTGTGTGCAACTCTGGGAGCAGCGAATCATTTTACCGTCGACCACATCCTGAGGGAATGGGACAAAGTTAAAAATGCGGATTATTTCTATGTTTCGGTAAGTTCAAATCTGGGAGATGATTCTGTTTATTATGTTTTTACCTCTAGGTATTTTGCTTCTATTTCTTTAACTTTCTTCGATCCAGGGATTTTTTCTGGATGCCAGTTTGGAAACAGTTCGGAAGGTGGCCGAACATGCAAAAGAAACCGACAAAACGTTTTGCTTTAATCTTGCTGCGACATTCATCTGCAGAAAACATTCAACTGAAATCCTCGACTTGCTGGATTGTGTGAACATTTTAGTCGGGAATGAGTCGGTACGTGAACTATCGAATGAAATTTCTAAAATATATACAGTACAAATAAGATTCAAGCGTCACCGTGCAAACCTATTTATTTAAACATTCAGTGCGCCTTAAAATATAAAGCTTAAATCTATGAAAGTATAATCATTATTCTCTATCCATGTGACAAAATATGTGGGGGAATTGATCGAGCATGTTTCAACAGTATAAAATTCTCCATCACTCTCATTTATTTTAGTTTTTACTGGTTAAATTTCGATACACGCAAATTAAATGGAAATATTTAATCGGATTCAAGTCTTTTTTAATCGCGTGAAATGCTATGCAAAGGCTTAACTTTTCAAAGGAATTTCAAGCGTTTGGGAAAGCCCTCGGAATGCATCAGTCGACGGATTTCGAGAAGATCGCTTCGGAGATTGCCAATAAAAGGAGACGGAAATGGGCGAGTCCATTCCGAGTTCTGGTGACCAGAGGCGAACATCCTATTTCCGTTTTCATTGGGGATCATGATGTGAAGCACTTCCCGATCCCTCGTTTGCCAAGGGAAAAAGTCGTGGACAGCAACGGAGCCGGAGATGCATTCATTGGAGGTGACATTTTTTTTCTTCAACTGATTATGGAATGGCGATGGAATGGATTTTAAAAATACATGTTGAATTTTCAAAGGTTTATGGAATAGAACATTTTTTTCATCAGTTATTCACTCGATCAATACTGTACTGTGAATTTAGGCATGCGTTTATAAAGGTGTTGTATCACAATGCTATAGAGAATGAATCGGAATATTTTGCTGATGCTTTGCCACAGCATTATAATACCTGAATTATGATTGATGGGATTGAGTTATGCTGTATTTAGACATGCATAAAGGGTGGGTCAGGAAAAATATAACCGGTTTTACCTTACCATAGCTCAGTAGCAAATCAAGCTGTGGCAATGTAAGAAATGCCACATGAAAGCTTGTTCAATCCCCTTTTGCATGGTACACATCAGTGTTCTGGTCCCTAGTATCATGGTGTAGTTGCAAGAAACATTTTAATGATAACTTTTCAAAAAAATGTTGTCAGGTCACTTCTACCTCCAAGCTGTCATGCTGTTTTAAAGATATTTTATTGAGGTACAGGATGAATAACTTAAATAACACACTTGCTCCTGCTTTCAAGATGGCGCATGCCAAAATTTAAGAGGTGGGAGTAAGAAATGCAACTAAAAATGAGCAGTGATGCAAAATTTCTGTGCTGTGCCAGCCTTGTTGGCTCCTGTGACCTCCTGCATGAAAATTTCTTTAGTATAACTGAATTACTCAAAATCAGTTTCACTCATTAATAATTACAATTGGCAGGTGAATGTGTCATCAACATGGAGCATTTTCATCTGTAGAAGTGAAATTTTCATTCTTCTTTGGATGATTTTGTGTTTTTGATGAATTCTCCTTGTGATGATCAAGAAAAGGGAACTAATCAAAATTGTCCAATGCTGGAAAACTTGAAGGATGGCCATCGTGATTAATGAGTAAAACAAATTTTGAGAAATCCAGTCATCTAGGAAAAATTTGCTTTCAGGTGGTCACAGGAGCCATTAGGCTGGCACCCAGCAAGCTTGCATCAGGATTTGGGGGTGGAGCAACATCCAACTGCTCAATTTTTTGTTGCACTTCTCTCCCCCACCTCTAAACTTTTTGGGAATGCATGCGACCTCTTGAAGGCTCAGGAGCAAGTGTGCAATTTAAGTTATTTGTCCTGTGCATCATTTATCCGTAATCATATAGCTTTAAAGCATGGCAGCTTAATGATAGAAGTTGCCTGACAACTTGGTTTGGAAAGTTTTCCTTCAAATGATTTGTGTGACCACACAATGACACTTGGAACCAAAAAACTATGTACCATTCAAAGGGAATTGAACAAGCTTTCATTCGGCATCTTTTTTCCCTATTGCCACAGTTTGATTTGCTACTGAGCTATTGTAAATTAACTACTGGTTTTCTGTTTTCTGGCTCACCCGGTATATACTGTACTAAATACTGTACTGTAGTATAATACATTATGTAATACAGTATATACATGCAGTCGTATTTCTAGTTTTTTTCTATACATTTGCAGTGTGGCAAATTTTTTCTGCAAGTACTGTATTATAGCTACATTGTTTATCTCTTCTTTCAGGATTCATTGCCAAGGATATACTTGGTGGAACCCTGGAAGAATGCCTGGATTGTGGAATTTGGGCAGCCCATCAGGTGTTGGCACAATCAGGTGTAAAATTACCATCAAAGACATGCCATTATTCTGGAAATTACTGCATCACCGCATAGCATCAGATTTCACTGCATCAGCATTGGGACTGCTTCTAGCTGGAGTAGAAGATGTTTTTCAAGGAGTACAGCAGTACTCATTATATGAAAGTGGGGATGGCTGAAAAGTATTTTTCCAATAATATGTTTGCATGGAATATAAAGTGCCTTTTCTGAAATACATCAGTTCATAATCTAGCTACAATATGGAAGCCATTTATTTTGAAACAGGCTGTAAAATAAATTTGTTGTAATGAAAAATGTGTTGTATAATATGCTAATAACATTGCTGGTATACTGGACAGGGACAACAAACTCATGGTGCAGTCACCCCCTGCCTAATGGAATTAATTTGTGCCACAGATTAGTCCTTAAAGCAAAAAGTCTGTTAGGCAAGTTCAGTTTCCCCATAGGTTTACATGCTAAAAATTTTAATCCAGTTTCAGTTTGAAAATGTTAAGTAAAAGCCATACTGTATATTCTCAAATGAAAACTCAAGGGGTTTATTAAAAATATTTGACTTTCCTCCTCCTTGGTATTTGAAAAGGACTGGCAGTCATTTAAAACACCCAGGACTACTGAGTAACAAGAGGAAAAGAAGGAAGGGAAAAATGGAAATCCTCAGGGGAAAAATGTTAGATTGCAAAATTTTCTTGGATTATTTAAAATGAATGCATTAAAAATTGCTGATGAGAAAGGGGTATTATCTTTATTTCTTGGTACAGGTGGTCTTCCTCTAAAACAAAATTCAAGAGAACATAAAATATTGTTTGTGGAGACAAAATCATTGTAGTGACCAAATATGATATGGAGACATAACCCTCTGGGACAAAAGAAATGTTCATTATACACAGTTGTAGGCAAGATCATTGCAGAGAGTCCACCTGTGCATTGGTCTGTAAGGGATTTTCCATTCAGAAAATTTTCAGATTAATAACCACAAACTTTTTTGAGACTTTACCTGAATTAGTGAGAATCCTCTATATTGAAGACCAGACATTTATTAAAGAAAATACAGTATAAATTTATGAAAAGCTCCCAAAGCATATAAGGAAAACAGTCTCAAACTCATCCCCTAATTTTTTCCAAATTTAAGGAAGAAACAGCAACAAACAAAACAAAAACTGTGTGCATTCTGGACTGAAGTCTCTTAGACGGATTCAGTCTGTTGTTTGAGAGGGAAAATCACCCCAGACTCCCAGAGAAAGTCTGTTGGGCAAAAATCTGTTTGGCATGAGGTACATTAGGCAGGGAGCCACTGTAATTGATCATTTATTATTCTGAGATTCAGTATAATGAGATGCATTGTAACAAGTTTGGAACACGTGCAAACTCTCCAAGACTGCATGAAGTTTTCTGGTTAATTTATTTCATCCTGTATTTCCTTTATTCATGCAAACAGCTCTCCAGAACAGCAGCTTAGTGGGAAAACTTGCCTGAAAACTTTTTTTGAAAGTTTTCATTCAAATGTCTATTGTGACCATTCTGTGACACTTGGAACCATAAAACCGCATGCCCTTTGAAAGAGAATTGAACAAGCTTTCATTTGGTGATTTTTCCATTGCCATAGCTTAATTTGCTACCAAGCTATTTCAAGTGAAAAATCAGTTAATTTTTTTGGCCCACCCTATATATGATTCCCCCTCTAACCTCCACAACTTGAATATCCTGAGTTGTATTTCAGCCATACTATTCATATGTGAGCAAGACCAAGGAAATAATAGAAAGCAATACATGTTTCAAACTCCATGCTGTGTTCCATAATTTAAGAGGAATAACCTCTATACATAGTTTTGACATTCAGCATCTTATTGTTCATATCAAAGCATCCATGTAATAGTGTTGACCAATAAATATGTTTTTCTCTAGGGTCCAGACAAGCACACATTTCCCTTATAGATTATTCTGGAAATATTTTAAAAGAAAAATAAAGGTTTTCCCGGCTCAAAAACTTCATAAATCAAGATTTTGGATTCTGTTGACTTAGGCTGTTAAATATCTTGAATTCTTCCTGCATTACGTAGGAAGGAATTACACTGCAGTATGAAACATTAGTCCGTGATGCACAGTTAGATACAGTACTCATATATGCCTGGAATCCAAACGGATGGGAGGGATACACACACCGCAGAAGCAAAGACATAAAAAACCAGTTTTAACCAATGTGTTTAATTAATGGCATAAAAGAGTTCATCCCATACATTTCATACTATTAAAATTTATGTGTTGATCTGTTGTATTACTCTATGTATATACGTGTTCATGACCCTCGGATTGGGCACGTCATGTCAGACGGGCATTCACTGTAATTCGAGCTATGACTCAAGCCAAACAGTACTTTCAAATATGGCGGTACTGGTAAATTTTACAGATAGATCACCGCGAAGCGTCGTGACAGCGTGTGTAGAAGCTAGAAAGTAAGAACTTAGAGTGGGACAGCGCCTACTCCCGCGAACATTTTGCAGCTATGTGCTTCATGGCGACTGGGCTTTTGAAAGTTTCTTCATGACGCGTAATTGGGCTTTCGAGACGTGGAAATTCTCTCCCGTTGATCGTCTGTGACGATGAGCATGGTTACACCAGTTTCGTATTGTGTTCGCTGGAGTAAGCACCCAACCAACATATCATCAGCATCATGCAATTTGTTCAATTCGCAAATGTTGGTTGATGTTACCCTGGCCGCCGATGGCGTACAGATTCAAGCGCACAAGCTTGTTCTCGCGACATCATCTGTCTATTTTCAGGTACACTCCAAAAGCAAACATTTTCTGGGTGAAACTGCCTATCATGCTTCCGTTTTTACAGGCTTTGTTCACTCAAAATCCCTGTCAACATCCGATTGTCATTCTCAAAGATGTTTCCATCGATGAACTACGGATCATTATCGATTTTGTGTACAAAGGGGAAGTCGAAGTTCCGGATGATAAATTGTCCGCTGTTCTGAAGGTAGGATGAATCAGGTGTTTTTGTTATACATCAAATTGACTTCAACTTGAATTTTAGACTGCCCGTTTATTGAGAATCAATGGATTCGGTGATGCTGTTATGAACCAAGGCATTGGTCAGCAGACAAGAAAAGCTCCGCATTCTGGGAAGCGCATGCCGATGTGGCATTCTTCTTCTTCATCTGCGTCCTCCGTACAAGGATGTAGTTTGAGCTCATCTCACCTCTCAGAATCTTCAGAGTATGACCAAGTGCCATCGTTATCAAGTCCAGAGTTGGTTGCTAAGCGGAAAGTTCCTTCTGCTGTCGTTCCTTCAGTGTCACCCCAATTTACCGTCATCAATTATCCGTCGGATGTAAACGCTTCTGTTCCTGATAATTCCTTTCGAACTTCAGTTGACGATAAATGTTCTCCGCCTCATGAGTCAATTCCTTTGAGAAAACGACTGCGAAAAGATTTTGGGTAGGTCATTCTTCTGGTTGTTCTGAAAATATGATACTTCAGTGAACCAACTTTTTTAGACGAGATCGCAGTTCATCGAACGAGACTGTCGAAGTTCATTCGAAGAGAAGTGCTTCAATCGTCGCTGTTCCTTCGAGGCAGACGAGCAATGTGGAATCTTCTTTTCTCAATCCGGGAACTTGTCGTCCTGTGATCCAGACTCAAAGCTCGGATCCTGGACCATTGCGATATAGTGGAGATGATCGCGCTGAAAGTCCGGTTCGTAAGCTTCGATACGATTGGGTCATTCATGAGACAGACGATTTTATTTTACAAAGATTCCCAACTACGCTTCCAAGCATCGTCGGATGCTTCAACGGCAACCGCGAATCCAGAGGCAAATGGAATTGGATGCCGAAGATGCTGTTCGAAAATTTCCTCGTCCAAGCCCAGCAATAATTGTCACTCCGGATGATGAGTCTAGGCCACGGGAAGTGATCTGTGCTCGGAAATCTAGTCCATCGCGTGAACTGGCGTTATCCCGTCAGAGTCCAGACTCCGACTCTTCTTCGAAAGATTTGACCATTGATGAAGGTGCTACAGCCATGGTCAGTTTTCCCTCCTCTCCGTCAACGCTGAGAATAATTGAGGTATAATATTGACTCTTTAATTTTTAGAGAGTTCCAAAAGTTTTAAGTACTGTACATAAGTATATAAGAAAGTCAACTACGTTTACAGAACGCTCTCGTCTTGAAATTTGTGAACGTCAGTGCCGCCAAGTTTGACTCCCGTTTTAAACTGTTTCTTGTAAACGGCACAGAAATCTTAGCTTCTTTGGGGTCTGACTTGATCATGACAATTTTAAGAACGCCGGGGCTTCTTGTATCACGGAAGTAGCCCTTGTGAACCTGGGAAGCGTTTTTAGTGATCATGATCCATCGTGAACTTGATTTCTGAGGAAAAATTGCCTGGCATTAGTTGGTAACATCAATTTGTGATTTTCTGCTGGGTTATCAGTCAAAGATCCCGCGTATCTGCGAAGGATTCGTCATTGTTATGAATGCTGATGAATAAGTCGAACTTGGCTCTCTTGGCATTATTTGTAATGCTTTCCGAATAAAAACTTACTGCTTCAGTAAGATTCTTACCATTTCTTGACCTCTGATGGTATTATGTATCATTTTATTGCATGTGTGTTCCTTGGTTTTGCAGAGCTCGAACATGTCCTCACACAATGAGCGAAGAACGAAGATGCATGTAATGTTCTCGACGAGTCAACAACCGTCGGTACCCGGTGTAGAATCCGCTCTAGTGATCTCCACACCATCTCTAGCTCACCACTGTCCGGAAAGTCGATACGGTTCAGCTGTGAGCTGTGATTATTGCTGGAATAAGGTGGATGAGAAGGGACGAGTCCAGCGTCGGAAGACCAAATATTGGTGTCCAAAATGCAGAGCAAATCTGTGCATCGTTCCCTGCTTCCAGCAGTACCATCATTCCTTAGCAGAAGAAGAGAATGCTAACGTTGTCAACGATCCCGGTGTTGAGGTTCATAAAGTTCGAGTACCAATCGAACGAAGTGTGTCACCCGCCGGCTCACATCTGCTTTTCGTACCGAAGAACTTATCTAAAACGTCCTCAATCTAAATGCGTTCCTTGCGTGGGAATTGCTCAATCGTGGCGCTTTATGTCGGCGGGGATGATGGTTTTTCTTCCTGGTCAAATTGCAATTATCGAAGCTTTTCTTGCACCAAAGTATGTTGATTCACGTTTATGGAACAGATGTTCAACGACTGCTTTACATCGCAATACGTCGATGATCCTTCGCATGTTGAATTTTGAAGGAGGAGGGGCATATTTCTGGCTGGTGCACTTCGCAGTATTCATCTTTTGGTGTTCGATGTTGAGATTGATGGAAGTTTTTTCATGTTGAGATTATTTTGAAGCATTTATATTCTCGAAACGGGCATTTTCTTTCGAAAGCTTTTTTTTAATACCGAGTGGAAGATCGAGGTGATGATATTCATTGCTGTTGCTACCTGAGACAAGGATTGGGAATTTACCTGAAATCTGACACGGTCGTGCAGTTTTGATTCCAGGGATTATTGATGTTCCGTAAAGATCGTGAATGTCCATGTGATTGCGTTTTCCTGCGCTTATCATTGTGAGAAATTCGTTCATTAATTCAAATTAGTTGTGGTTCAGAACCGGCGGAAGCGCTTCATTCGTGGATTGGACTTTTTACTTCGTATATTTCATTTGCAGGCTTATGTTGTGAGCAGATGGAGGGTCAAATTCTTGACGAAAGTGAAATTTCGCTTGATGTTTCAATCGCTGTTTATCCTCTCCAGATTTTTAGGCTCCCCGGAGAACGTGAGTTTTTAATTCCCGTTCATCCATTTTCCTTATTGAAAAAAAACTGTTTTGATAGATACTGGACCTGGTGTCAGTGGAAATGATGATCAGCCAAAACCTCGAAGCGGTCACAGAGCTGTTTGTGATGACGGGCATTTGTACATCTTCGGTGGCTACAATCCAGAAGTGTCCGTGAATGATCCTGTTCGACTTCATGATCCTTATTGGGCTCAATCTCACCCGGCGTTCCGAGATGTAAGTCATTAAAAAGAGTTCAGTCCACCTGCAATCTGCTGTTGTTGGTGTAAATTCATGTGATTTTCGAACTTAGGTTTCGTCGTTGTGTGGTGGTTATGTTTTTCGAGCATTTCATTTCAATCATGAAATTTTTTAATTTTTAGCTTTGGGCATTCAATTTCTCCACAAAATTATGGCGACGGATACCAGTTGCATCTGGCATTCCTCCAGAAGCCGCTGTATCCTACTGCTTCTTCAAGATAAACCATCGTCTCTTCGTTTATGGAGGCTCTGGTCCTCAGTTCGGATACAGTTCATCGAACCATTTGTCGTGTTTCGATTTGGAGAAACGGTCATGGCATACTGTGGAGTGCTCGGGTAGGGTACCGCATCAAATGTATGGTCAAGGATCTGCGATAAACGGAAACAAGTTGTTCGTCATTGGTGGAACGGGTGGGAACATGTACTCGAATGACGTTGATGTTTTGGACATGAGTACAATGGAGTGGAAGAATTTGTGGTCCATGAATCCCCTTCAGCCAAAGCCGCGATATCGTCATGAGGTTGTGTTTTACAAAAACAGTTTGTGGATGTTCGGCGGAGGCACAGCTGAAGACAGCTACGAATTATGGTATTGACTTAAACTCTTTTAGACCATGTCATTGCTTCTTGTTTTTGTCTTGTTTTTTGAGCCAAAGCGTGGTTGTTTGAATTCGTGGACTTGAACTCGAAACAAATTTAATTGACGTGGCCTTCTCGGTAATTGTTTTTGTCGTACTCAAACGATTGCCTTGACTTATGCAGTATAAAGTGCTTGCGTAATATGCGTGCATTTATGCCATCTTGCTTTTATTTCAAGAACCGAAAAATGAATATGTAGTCTCGAAAATAATTTTTATGGTACAGTATCACTATCAAACTTCCGTCGTGCCTGTTCGTCGCAGGCATTATGTGTGAAAGACCTTTGTCTTGAAAAATTTCCGTGGAAAAATTTATGTCATATTTGTCTTGGAGTATGTTCGTTTGTGGCGTGAAATACTGAATCATGAATTAATGCAGTCGGAAGCGAAGAAAATCGTGGATTCCGTGCGAAATGTCTCTGGAAGTACCGTAGATTCTTTGTTTCTTGAAAATCATTCAAGATTTTTTTCGGTATCTCTTTTCGAAGAAGCTCAAATTGAATGACGTTAAATTACTAGGATGGATTTAGAGACGATTTTTTCCTTGCATCTAATTGTGATTGTGTTGGAATACTTTGAAAGCTTATATTCAAATACTTGTGGTTTTTGATGCAAGCTTGAAAAATGTTAATTCATAGTATCGTGCCAGTGTTCTCTCTGATCACCAATGACTGGAAAGAAACAATCACTCATGCTGATCCTGTGACCAAGCGTTTTCCGTTGAGTCGGAAATGTCATTCCTTGGTGCAAAATGAGAACAGTAAGTTTCCTGGTATGCCGCATAATTGCGATGAAAATTCCGTGGTATCTACAAAGCCAAGATTTGTGAAGTGCTGTTCTTCATTTCCAGTGATTTACATTTGTGGTGGCTGTGATCCTGACCGAATACGATTTACGATGGTTTGGAGGTTCAATCTTGATACCTTGGAGTGGACCGAATTGTCGTGCTATTTACCGTGTGGGCTCTACTTCCATTCAGCTTGTATAACACCGGTGAGTTTTCTTCGTTTTCCACTCTTGACAATGGATAATTTTTATTTTGAAATTCTTCTCTGTTTTCCGGGTTTACAATATGTTAGTTATTAGCCGTGTCCCATTCGTTCCTCCTTCATTGATCACGATTTATTTCGCTTTTTCTTCTTTAAGTTTGTTCATGGGTTAAAACTTGGAAGCCAAACGGGCATATCGAAAATATGTAAAAATATTGTACAGTATATTGTACGAAGCGAATTCTATTGATGGAAATGCGAGCGCTTTACCTTTCTGGAAGTTGGGAAAATTCGTATTACCGTAGTAAACTTTTCACTGCAAAATTCGCCTACGAAATTCGTTATTTTCCTTTCAAGGATCCTATTTTATTTGTCAAAGAAACTTCAGTTCATTCTCATTTTTGTAATTTGTATGGAATTCCTCTGTGGTACATGTATTTTAATTTTTTTTCTTTTTTAAGGCTGGAAAGATGTACGTTTTCGGAGGTGTAAAAGAAGAAGGATACGACAGAGAAAATAAACGAACGAACGGGCTTTACTATATGTGGGTTCGTGTGCCATCGTTGGCGGAAATGTGCTGGGACGTGTTAACCACTGTCAACGGGGGAGCACTGGCCACACACTCGAAGAAAACTTTGAAGGCGATTGGGGTTCCTCTGGAGTTCGTTGACAGGATTTACCCGTCGGCGAAGTTTCTTCCAGCTGCTTAATGCCTACAGAAGGTGTGAATCGCTGCTTCACGATGACTCATCTGTAGAATCTCCCTTGACCGTGATGAAAATCTACCCACGTGAGCGAGATTGAAGATATTGTGAATATCGTTGAAAATTTCGCCGTCCTTCTTGTGGGTCGATGCCGAAGTCATCTCGCAGTTCTTCGATCGAATGAAGTCATGAATTGGTGACACACGATCTTCCAATTTTAAAATGTCAGCAATGGAGCTCGCGAAAACGGTGCTATTGATCAATTACATAGCGATGCCCATAAGCTCGGGTCCTGAAACGTTTTCCATTCCGCATCGCATCTTCCGAAACATTTCGACTTGATTTTCGTGCTGACATTTTGGCAATAAAATCCCAAGACCTAAAGGAGAATTACGCATTATTTAAATGTTCCATTTCCTTAAATTAGCAATCAAATTTGTGGAAATTCTTGGATTTTTGCATTTACTGTAATTTAATTTCGTGGTGATTATTCTGTCCTAAAGTTTTATGTTCTATATAGTTTAAAGCGAAAAATTGCTGAAGTAGCCGCTTTGGTCTTCTGTTCGATTCAAACAGAAATCGTTGACGCGGACTGCTTCCGTTTGCGGACACTCATTCAGTGGGAAATTCTTGCGATCGGTAGGATTATCATAATCGCTTTTGGTTGAGAAGTTTTATTTTTTTTAATTTTTGTGGGTTGTTTTGAAGAGGAAAGACAAATCTTTGGTATTTTGGTTTTCGCGGTGTCGAGGGACATCAAAACCGGAAGAAGAAAATTTTATTGAGTGAAGAGTAATGAAACATTTTTGTGATGTGATGTTGAGCTGAATTTTTCTGAAACCCTGTATCGTCGTTTGAAAAGTGAAAAACGCAGTTGCACCTGTACAGCAATAGCATCTTATTGAATTCACGATGGATGCTTCAGTGATCTTTAATTTCCGTATTTATTAGTATTGATTCTTAATCTCCGTTTTTTCTTGTGTTCTTCTAATGAAGGAGTGATGAAGTAATGGAATGTGACTTCGGAATTTTTCGTTTGACGGCGGATGCGGTAACGGCAGCATACAAGTCTTTGTTCTGCGATATAAAAGAGAGCAGAATTTCTCTTCGGTTCCTGGGCGTTATTGGATTCGTCTTTTTCGTGATCCTTTTTATTTTAGGGTAAGTGTATCGATATATATATATATATTGTACATTATTTCAATCCACTTTATCTTTCTTGCTCATCATTCTTAATTCTCAAGCGATCTAATTTGAAGTTCGCGAATTTCTACGACAATGGTTGGACTAAGATGAATGACTTATCCGAAGTAGTTTATCTGTCCACCACTTGTGAACTTTCTTCGAATTATTTTTCATGATTGACAGTTGATATTGTGCATCCATTCAAACTGGGAGTTTTTCGCACGAAAAGAAGACATTAATCTTCATTACTGTATCATTACACTGTGGAAGTTGATGTTCGTATCACTACCATCTGGTGATGCTATAGGTGAAGCCAGTATCGGGTATGATCTGATTATTGATTTGATATCTTCACTATAAACGAACTTTCTCGTGAGCTTGGAAGAGGATGTTGAATGCAGGTCAAGAAAATTATCGTGATTTTTTATTTTAATCTTCCTTTTCATTAGGTCAGCATCGCTATGCATTCTTTTGCTGAGCTTTACCGCAGGACTTGCGGTTACCCACGCAATTTTTTCGTGAGTTTTCTTGCGCAGTTCAGTTCTCATTCAGTAACTGTTTCTCACCGTCTTTGAGAACTTCAACTTGCTGTTGTTTTTTTTTTAAAGCAAATTTTTGATTGGTTGTCCTTGTGTGCGAAAGCTTATCATGTTGGCCTTTCTATCATCCCAGAGACTCCATAGAACGAGAAAGTTTCATAGAAACAGACAACTATGCGGTTCCGAATTTATCAGACGGAACTTGCGGTGTTTGCGACAAGACTGAATGTCGCCGTCAACATGGAGAAGCTTTCATCGAAGGTGTTCATCCGTGGAAACATCTGTTCGTCGCTCGTGATCTGGACGATGCCATTGATGAGGTACGTAATTTGGAAATTATAAGCTGAAATAGATGAAGATCACAGCACGGGGAGAGTTTAAGTTAATGATGTAGTTATTGTACTGTACATGAATACCGTTTTACAGTTTCTCGAGTTGACGTTGAAAGAGCATGTGTACGCCTGGTATGAGAACCTTTCCGACAACGAATGTTTCGTGAATGAAGTACGCCTGTATCTTCGTCGAGCATTTTGCATCATTCTGAGACGGCTGAAAAAGGTGTTGTCTGGTTCCCAATTGTTGAAAGGCGTATTCTGAAAATGTCCCGTTTTCTTTTCCCGCGCAGGTGAACATCGAAGAGTTCATCGTTCGCAAAGTTTTACCTTCTCTTTTGTGGCATCTGAACGCTTGCGTAGTGTCGCAAAATTCGGGGCAAAGAGAAACTGGAATCGAGCGAAGCACGTTCAAGTACTACGGTCCGAATTTGCACGTGGCGTTGAGGAGTCGGTCTGGAGAAATGCAGTATTTGCGAGCGGTTTCTCAAATGCTCGTTTCGCAGTTTCTTGGGAAGAAATATTCTGGGTCGGGCATTGTTCCCAGCGTAGTGCGAGAACTTCTCGCCAATGCTATTCTTGCTCCAGTAATGGATACTTTAGCTGATCCGGATGTGATCAATCAATGGATAATTTCGGCGTTTTCGAATGGCGAAACTCCATTTGCTCAAACGAAGGGACACGATGAACCTGTTGTGAGATTTCACTGTCCCTAGTTCATATTGCTGCGTGGAGAACTTATTATTCCTATTTTCACAGGAGTTTCTGGCAAAATTTGTATCACGACGTCCAGTATTTTACGAGCGGCGAGTGACATCACTGTCGATAAAAGACATTCTCAAGAATCAAAATCTCCTCTTCAAATTCATGCAGTTCTTGAAGGATCAAGGAGCTGTGCGATTTTTACAGTTCGTTCTTGCCGTGGATGACTTGAATATGATGGTTATCCAGCCCGAGCTGACGGACAGTGGCAAGAGAAATGCTCGCCTCGAATTGGAGAAGTTACACGGGTGGGTCATCCTTAACTAATTCATTTGAATCAAATACCTGGAGGTCTGTCTTCAGTGTACTTCAGATCGCGGGAAGAAATTCGTGCGAAAGTGTAGTGAAATCTGCGCCGAATATGTCCACATTTGTGATTGATTCCATTGACCTGAAGCGAGTGCGTTCTCATGATTTGGTGCATTTCAAATTTGATTCCTATCAACTTTCATCGGCGATTGCCGCTTTCTTCATGGTCGTGAACGAGGAACCAGCAGAAGCCTTACGCTGATGAAACTTGGGAATGAAAAGTGAAAACTGAAACGTAGCTGTTGGAAATATCCACTCACGCTAAAACTACTTGTCGTTACTACGAACCGAGTATGCCAATGAGTAGAATGTATAACAGATTTCTCGCTGACCAGGGCCTTTCTGGTCTCGCCATACTTCGGGTCCGTGGGTGTATGTGATTTTCTACCTCCATGCGTTTCTTCAATTGAGTAATAAACTGAAGTTTTTTCAGAACCTACTTCAGGCCGGAGTCGGCGGAATACATCGAATTTCCGAAGACCATCGTTGAACGTCTTGAAGATATTTTACACGGTCCGACGGAAAAAGTTGTTGAACTCAGATCATCCACGTGTCTTTTTGAGGGTTATGATTTCGCCTACAATATTTTGGAAAAACAATATGCGCCCTTGTTCCAAGAAACTGACGTAGTACGTAAAGCATCTCTGCCTCTGCATCAAAGCTCGAGTGATACCTTGATGCTTTCCGCATTTCAGTATTTTTCGCTATTCTGGGGACCGAGGCTAGACGACCTAAATAAGAACCAACAACTGCAGAGAGTGGGGTCGTTTCGCACGAGTGGGAAACTGAAAAAGAAGTTGGAAAGCATCAAAGGAGTCATTAGAGCTCCCTCTCCTGTTGAAGGAATGCGACTGGAGGATGACGAAAGCGAAGAAGTTGGCCTTGTGAGTGATGCACAATTACTGAAAAAGTTGGATTCTCCAGTTGATCAATTTCTCCGGTAGATCATGATCCGAATGTATTTTCATCTGAACGATCTCATTCTTTTTTTTCTATGTTACGATTTTTTTTTTCTCTATTTCAGCCGGAAGAACTTGGCCTGGAAGAAGTGATTCTGCCAGAAAACTTCGGAAGCAGACCAGATCTCACGTCTCTCACTGTCAAGATTCCTTACGTTGAACACCGTCTGGACCTGGCTGGAAAAAGCTTTTACGTGTTCGTGTTAGAAGTGCGGGAAGGAAGTTCTCATAGTCGTGTCCTGGAGCGAAAATTCAACGAGTTCTATGCACTGGAAACAAAATTAACTGAGTTCCATGGATACTTGCCGACGAGATTGCCGCCGAAATTCACGTTCGGATCGAAAAATTTGGAATACATGGAGTCTCGTCGGCTTGCACTCGAGGATTATTTAGCGAAATTGCTTGCGATTCCTGATCTTGCTGGGTGAGAAATGATACAGTCGTTATAGATGGAATGTGGATGCACGTGTGCTGACATGGACATTTTTTTTTTTTTCAGTTCTGAACTGATCCATGCTTTTTTGCAAACCGAGTTGGAGTTCACAACCAGCTTGTTTCCCGACATAAATTTTCGTCGCATGATTCGAAGTGTTCCGAAAAAATTGCTGCGCAAAGAACGAGGGCAAAACCTGGAACCATTTCTGACTTCTTTCGTTGCATCTACGGAAGCCCCCAAACCTCGTCCCAGCAAATTAGAATTTCGAGATAACTCTGTTGAAGCTGCCGAATTGCGAAGGTGCGTTTATAGAGTTCTATCTCAGCGTTAAACTAGCAAAAACGTATTAGTGAATCTGTTACTCCAATACGCTGCTGTGTGGATATGTTTCAGGTATGGGTTAGAAAATCCTCTCTACGAGAACAATGCGAAGTCGACCATGGTCCGGTCGTTATCGTGTGAGGTCAGCCGGGTTGACCAAGTGATGCCAGTTGAAGGGGTGTATGAGATGACTGTATACCTGATCGCAAAGGTTTTCGGCTCGTCCTTCCTCAGTGTTGTTCTCTGCTTGAAGCCAATTTTGCGTCGTACAGTGGATGCGTGGTTCTGCCGGCTCGTTCGATCACGGCTAATTGAGAGAACATTATCGTCGGACTGCATTGCTGCTATTGTTCACATCGTCAAAGGTGTTACCTTCTTATGAACAGAAAGTTTAACAGGTTGCCGTGGAGTGAGAATCTAGTCCAAATGAGGAATTCTTCTTCTTCATCCTATACAAGCCGTTTCAGTCCGAATATAATTTACTGATACGGTAGTTTCATTCCAATTTTATTTTATTCATTCCAAGTCATCGGAAGTTTAAATTGGTTTGTATGCGCATACGATGATTGGCGAAATTTTCGTGAATTCAATTAGTGAACATTATTTCCTGCTTCCATCGATTCTTATGTTACCTTCTTAAAATTCTGTTGAAAATATTTATTCTCAATCTGGCGTGTGCTTCATTCTGCATTATGATCATCTGAAATGCAGAATTTAACGCTGCCGATTGAAGTTGAGGACTGACGCCTGATACACCTTCATCGAAAAACATGTATACAGTACTTGTGTGGGTCCTCAGATTTCGTCTTCATCAACGAGTCGAAGCCGAGAACAGATCAGGAGAAGGTGGAACGCGCAGATACCGCTTGGTTGGCATTCAGAAGAGCTTATCCAGGTTTTGTGGAAACTGTCGTTGGTGCAGACAGAATTACCACTGGCAGCAAGCAAATATTCTGCTCTTTGCAACAGCCGAAACTTAACAAACAGGTTAATATTTCTGATCATGAAAATTATTTACAGTACATTCTGAAAAAATTGCTGACGGTATTTCAGCTTTCATACGCCCTGTTCGACCTGGTTCTGGCGGAGTTATTTCCAGAAGTCAACTTGCAAGATGAGCAGAGTTTTGCTGATTGAGGATCCGGTTCAGAATCAAAATGCTGCCAGGTCCGACCGAGTGATAATACGGAAGCTAGAGCTTCTGCTGTGCTTTTAACGTTGTGGTGATCGATGGTGTTAGTGTTTCAAGGACCATATCATTTTATTTGCGGAGTGTGAACGATGGCATTCCATTTTGTTTTTGCTGTTTTGGAGCAGTTTCGTTTCCTTGAGGACTCATGTGATTGCCATCTATTCGTGCGCAAGTCATTAGTCCCATGTTTCGGCGTCCGGACCTGGGGCCTTCATAAGATATTTGAGTAAAATGACAATTCGTACGAATCTATTCGTATTTTAATCCTTTTTTTATGATGATTTGATCATACGTGTTCTGCGCTGTTGCTTTTGTGATGGATTTTCTTCTAAAAGCAGAACTTCCCCGCGCTTTGTTCAGGAAGTTACGTGATGTCTTGAATCGCGCGAGTCGTTTTTCTTATGTCGCACCTGAGTTCGCTGAGACGCGCGAATTGCATGCAGCGCGTTAAAGAATTGTCTGTTTTCCGCCTTCCTGCGAAAGAGCCGAAGAAACATGCTGCTGTTTTGGTACCGCTGTGTAAAACGGAAACAGACCAACTTTCGCTGTTGTATACTTTGAGGTCATCTTCATTACGGTGAGGATCATTGGAGACCTAGAGAAGTGGACAAATTTTCGAACAGGGATTTCTCCTTTATAAAATTAAACATCCACCCAAAAATTTCGAATGACGGTGTGTCTAAATGATTTTTGTGCATAAATGATTTCTGATTGGCGGGAATAATGCAGAAGAATTGACTCCGTAGAAGTCACAGTGGCCAAGTTTGCTTCCCTGGAGGGACGCATGACGAGCAAGATGCGGACTTGATTGCGACTGCTCTTCGCGAAACTGAGGAAGAAATCGGACTCCAGCCGAACTTGGTTGAACCGTGGGGTTTCCTTCCGAAAGTACCTTCGAAAAATTTCGAAGTATGGGTCCATCCGGTGATCGCTGAAATTCGAAATTTGGCACTCGATTCCCTCAGAGTTAACCGCGATGAGGTGGAGCAAGTGTTTCTCGAGTCTTTGGATACATTGTGCGACGAAGCGAGCTTTTCTACGACAGATTACAAAATAGGAAGAACTGTTTTGACAATGCCTGTCTTTCAAGGAGAACATCACAAGATTTGGGGTTTGACAGCTGTGATCACGTTTCAATTGCTCATGTGCTTGGTGCCGGAGAGATTCAGTCCTCAAATGCAATTACTGAGTGGAAAGAATGGATTTCCGATGCCTCCAAGTTTTCTTACGTCTTCAAAACTTTGAAGGAATTCCTCTCTGTACTAATAGTAATCCCATCTTATGTGCCGTTCATTTTGTGAAGTCCTCCACAGGCACTCCAGGAGAAGAAAATAAGCCGCAAGATTTATTGCTTTTGATTCATGAAGACGTGTTCAATGATTTGCTGAAACTTGGGGCCTTTTCATTGGAAACAGGAAAAATTGTCCTGTTTATTTCAAGCTGGAGACCATTAAAAAAATACAGCAAGATTGGAAAGGTCTGAAATACTGTGTATGTTTTTCAGATTTAAAAAAGAAAAAAACGCTCTGAAAGTTCAAACGTTGGGAACCTCTGTCTAATCCATAAGAGAAACGATTTGGAGAAAACAGCGTTTGAGTGATGTATAATTGGATGGTGAATTCTGCAAGACGTGTGAACAATGCTGCGTCAAAAGTTTTGGGAAGATCGCGAACAATAAGAATTCGGCAGGCATCCAAAGGATTCCGAAGAGCTTCCGCACAGTGCGCACAAGATATTGAAGAATTTGGTCCTTCTGTTTACAAATTGGATTTGCTTCATTGAACCGATTACCCACGAGAAGCTTTTGGATTATAAACTTCGCCCGGTGTTACTAGTGGTGGATGCTTTCTTGCTAAGTGAGCCACTTCCGTATCCACGGCGTTGGCAATTGTCTTTCCACCCTGGATGGCCTGGTTATCGGCAGCGCCTGGACTTTGTGCCAATATTTTTGGAGGTTCTTGGAAGTTTCGTGCGTCTCTTTTGTGGTAGTCAACTTTACTGAGACGAGCATGAGGGCCATCTGGTAGATTCGGTGGAGGTTGCGACCGTTTCGATATTTTTTCTCCAACAAATCGAAGTGCTTGAATGTACTTGCGGCCAAGGAAACGATCACGGATGGCTCGCATTGGTGGGATAAGATCGCGTGGTGGTAGTTTCTTCGACATTTTGATAATGAATTATGAAGGTTAAAATGGAGCGATTAATTCGCGAGGATATGTCATCTAGAAATACATTGAATTGTTCGGCGAAGCCTTTTTCATATGGTTATTATGATTCTTTGTGCCAAATCAGTGAATTGAGTGCCATCACCTACATTTGTTCAGTGTTCTAGCAGGAGTGAATTAGTTAACAGTCTTCAGAAGCGTACATAAATCCTGATGATCAGTTCACGACGACAGAGCAACCATCAAAGTTGGAATTGTTGCCTTCTTCAGTCACTATACCGCGTAAACCGTCGTCATTTTTGCATCGAAGAGTCGGAACGTTTGAAAAAAATTATGCTTAAAAAGTAGTGAAGATGATCTGTACATTTTTGGAGTACATAATGGATGATGGTTCATCCGCTGCTTCTCTTCAAATTCAGGCAATTTTGCCTTTTTTCTGTGATTCTAAAGCATATTACAGGTGAACCTCGATAACTCGAACCTCCCTAAGGCGAATTTTTTTCAGGTCCCCTCTGAATCCCCTTAGAAGCAATACATAAAAAAATTTAGTAGATTAAAAAATTAATCTAAAAAACCATGTTTTCAAAAAGCAAAAAATAACCTTAAATGTGGTGCGCATCTATTTCATTTGTATTTCACTTCTTCCCAACAATCTCCATGCGCACCACGTTTAAGGTTATTTTTTGCTTTTTGAAAATGTGGTTTTTTAGATTAATTTTTTAATCCACTAAATTTTTTTGTGCTTTTTAGTCACTTGAAAAACGTGGTTTTTTAGATTAATTTTTTAANGAAATTTGAGTTTCAAAATTTGATCCGGACAAACAGACAGACAAGAAAGTGAGTTCATAAAAACGTGGTAAAAAAATCTCTTCTAAGTCAAAGGCTTTTTCCCTCAGACCTCTGTAAGTTGAATTTTCTTTGGCCTGTTGGGCATTATTTTCTTGAAAAAATTAAGAAAAAAAGCAATAAAAACATAAACTTATGTGTATTAAAGGAAGTGAAAGACTTAATTGGGAAAATAAACCCCTGCCTCCAAGTTCAGCAGCCTTTCAACTCATTTAAGAAGCCATTCAGGCTTACAATATCTCCATTTAAATTGTTTCCAAGCTTTCCAGAAAAAAAGGGCTTTGTACTGCAGTTCCAACCTATAAAATTCCTGACCTCTCTAAGTCGAATTTTTTTGCAGGTCCCTTGAAATTTGACTTAGAGAGGTTCAACTTGTATGTTCAAAATCTTATGCCGGAAATAAATTAAAATTTTTGAGTACAGCAGTATACTGTGGAAGATGTGTACAGTATTACCTATTATACAAAGTCATATTTATTCTGACAACAAACTTCACAATTGTAGGATGTTGACCAACAACAACAAAATCATTGTAGAGTCTACAAGAAACTGAACATGTACGGAGTACCTGCCTGCTGAAGTATGCAAAAAGTACAGTACTGTAATACAATTCTGCATGTTTTTCATTTAAAGTACTTAAATATGGCTCAGGCCTGACTTTATCGTGACAGGGATATTGATTTTCATCCTATGAATTTTGAGCGTTTTTTGTGGGACTATGTAGACAAGACTACTAAACTGAATATGAGTACAGGAGTACATGACCAATTACCCATGTAAAAATACCAACATGTAAGCCCATTATGTAGTACTGTGCTGTGTACATCAGATTTGCCACCCAAATAAATTAAAATCATGTAAACATAACAGGTCATAATCTTTGTTTTATGTTTGGAAATTTGGAGTGGTAACCCTTTTTGGAGGGTTGATGATACTCGCCAATACTGCATACCTTCATGACTATACTGTATTTAAGTTAGTTTCTGCTCCCCTCCTCCGAGCACAGCCTCTGTGCATGGTGCAGAATTGGTTCACAAGTTCTGTGGTACTTCATTGTATGCTACTGTACTATTCTTACAGAACCTGGCGGCCTGGCTGGTGATATGCGGGTATCCCGTGTGGCAGTGCCTGCAATGATGAGTCATTCGATTGTGTGGCACAGGGGGGTCACTCCAATATTGAGATGTAACTGCGTTTGTAGTTGTACAGTATTTAGCATTGCATACTTCACAGTACTACATATTGTAATCCAATGGCAAATCCATTAACCTCAAGTTTGAAATTTTATGCATATATCTGACTTCAAATTGTATGCAACTACAGTACAGTGAGACCCCAAGATGTGGACATAATTGGTATGTATCAAGAGTGTCCCTAAGTTGAGTCTTGTTTTCCCATAGACTTGCATTATATAATTTTAATTGGTGTTTTCTAAAAGAAATATTGATCAAAATTCCTTTTTAAAATTGAGGGAAAATTCTAATGATGAAAAAATTATTAAATCAGTGTTTTTCAACTCATGTATAAAATTTGTAGCATTGGGGACATAAAACATTCAAAAAATGCACAATTTCTGTGCTACTGCTTAATGTTAAGATCCATCAATTCAGCAACTGTCCTCTTCTCTTCCTTTCTTCTCCAGCTGTGGCATCTTCATGGTTTCTTTTTTGAATTCCACAGTTGGCACATTCCTGATTATTCCAGATGTTTTTGTCTTCTTAGAGGAAATTTTCCACTTTTTAAATCTAGCCTTCTTGAAATTAACTTATAAAACTTAGCTTTTTGTCAAGCAAAAAGTTGAGAATAATGTTTTTTCAACATCAGTTTCTTAGGAACAAGCATACAGGAAAAATATCTAAGTAAAAATGCTGTACCTCTGTACACTATTGAACATTGAGATCTTAGCATTTCCTGTAAAAATTAAATTAACAAAAAGAGAGAAGGAAATCTCTTCTTTTTTGAGAATCTCTATGCTTGAGATAATTTTTAAAACTAGCTAATTGCTGACAGAATTTTAAAACAATTTTTGTCACATGGATCTTACCATCCATGGTTCTGAATATTCTGTTCTTAGTAATTTGGCTTGAAAAATTCGATTTTCTGAAAATTTTTGATGTCTGCTGGTTGAGTCAGTGTCCACAGGTTGGGTCTTTTTTGATTGGAAAGAAAGTGTCCCTGAGTCAAATCGTCCGCAGGTCAAGGCGTCTGGATGTGGGGGTCTCACTGTATATATACTGGTACACACATTTGTTTATTATTACTGTACTTTTGAATGAGGCATTTTGGATATCATACTGTACACCTGCAAAGATGGTGATGGTACAGTTTATGGAAGAATGGCAGTCTCTCTGATTGCCGATCCCATGCCGCATGCTATGCAGATGTCGCTCCAATCATGCTGTGCAGGACATGAGAGCATCGCGAAAATTTTTGACGACCATCGAATACGGTACAGCAGCATTGATTCGGTGAGACTTGTCTCTGAGATCACCGCTCCGAATAGTTTTCAAATCGTTAGTGATGACAGTATCTGCTGTAGACATGCGTTGATGCTTCTGCGCTAAAGCTGACGTAAGATGGTGTTCATCGTGTATATATGTATGTATGAGTGCTGGTGTGAGTTATGTGCGGAGGTTGTGAATCAGTTCGTATTCGAAGTGCGTGTACCGGCTAATGCGGTTTTGTGACTTTTTAGTCAAATAATTTTTCACTAATATAGAAGAAGGGTAACATTTTTCTGTCGAAGCAAAGCATGTGAATGCTTGCGGCATAAGCTTCGCAGAAATGCGTTCGGATTAGGCGGGCTAGGAAACGTTCGTCTCTGATGCTTAACTCAGTACATAATTTACAGCCATATTTTGGGCCGCGGATCTCGAACGATGCAATTTTTTCCTCCCCTTCTTCCCTGTAAATATGATTGTATGCGTTTGCGAGATCGGGCGTTTTCTCAACTGCGTATGTCGGAACGCCGAGCGTGAGCAATCCTCTTGGCTGTCAGTGTAATCCTTGTTCTGATAACATTTTCAATTTATAGACAATTGAAATTGAGGTCATCGACTTGCTGAGGAGCGCTGGAATCGGAATCGAATACTGTGAGAAGTGAGCGTGAGTCATCGGATTTATTGAAGATCAATCTGTTCGGTTTGAGTTGGTGATCAAACTGATCATAGAAACTTGAATTGCTTGTGAGTCGTAACCCTTGCTCAATTTCTACAGCGATGCGCGTTGTGTATTCATCTCGGGATTTCCCCGACTTGAATTGGGAAACAACATCGTCATCAGCGGCAAATGAAAGTCAGAGTTGTTGTTGGACCTCGTCATCGTCACTGTCCTCGTATGCTGGTGATGTTTGTCCAAAATGTGAAAATGTTGTTTTTATGCCGAAAGCTCGGAAGATCATACCGAACCCGAGAAAGATGGAGAATACCCCGCGAATCTCAGATTTGGACCGAAATGCGCCGGAATTTTTTCCTGGGAAATCGAAACATTTTACTCGAAATCTTCTTGCCGAAAGAGCGCATTCCATCATAGAGGTATATCCAATGCAATATTTCTTTCTTTGTGATAAGCACATTTTGCTGCTCAACTTTGTCGATGTTCAAGAGCCGCAGTGACGCTGTAATCGGAGATGCGCGCACTACTGGTTTATCATGGAGTGAAAAGAAGCTTTCAAGCATTGTTAAAGTCGGTGCTGAAGGCGACGTAGAATCATCTGCACTTCGCGATGTGCTGGCTAAACAACACAGCGCTGATTGTGACATAAAATACGTCAAGATTCCGTTAGTATCTATAAAATTCAATAAAATGTGTACTATTCAATTCTAGCGTCAATATGAATCATCCTACAGGATCTCGGAGAAATCCTCAGTAACTGCATCTGATCCTGGTCTTTGGTTACCTCTCATGCATAAGTCTGTCGTCGAAGGTGGTGAAAAGGCACGTGTCCCTGACGGTCAATACATCTTCGTTTTCTGGGATATTGAGACTACCGGTCTTACCCTCTTAGACGAGATTTATCAGCTAGGAGCTTATTGTCCCGGAATGGACAACAAATTCACGGGATACCTCATGCCTACGCGTCCTGTCGATGATTCTGCTGCAGAAGCATTGGATTTCTGGGTTTTTCGCAGTCCGAGTAAGATCTATATATTCCTCCTTGAACAGCTGTTGCCATGTGATACGTTATGATTTACTCAAGAAATGATATGCCTCGATCTGGAAAAGTCGATTTAAGCTCCGTAATGGAATGTTTTCCTCAACCCTCACGTCCCCGAAACGGTTCAAAGTTGAAAATATATTTCCCGTAACGGCTACAATAATCATTGAAATGCCTCATGGATCGGGTCAGCTTGATCTGGAACATAAATAGCTACAGACGCATCTTCTGCGGACTGCTGGTCAGTGCTGGAACATGGGTTGAAAAACCGTGGATGGATAAGTTCTATAAATTTAATGTTCTTGATCAACGCCGGAAAACCACAGTGAAAACAATAATCTTCCGGAATGTATTTTTATGCTATTAACATGCGACGGCTCTTCAGGGATCATTCGTTTTAATATTCCGTTTTTTTAAGCTAATGTTTGTTTTCATTTGAAGTCGACGGTAAATGTACCTTATACAGAAGAACAACTGGGGAAAATTTGCATGCGAGTCACCGGAAAGACGTGCTGAAGAATTTTATATTGTGGTTACGTCGAGCTGCAAAATCTGCCGGTTTCCTCGACCCTAGAGGATCGATAATCCTTGTTTCCCATGGTGATCGGATTATTGACCTACCTCTACTTCTAAAGGTTAATGAAAATTCACAACCTACATTTTTCAACGGAGAAGTGTGAACATGTATATGTTTTCCCATAGCTTCTCTCGAAGTATCCGGACTTGGAGGACGAATTTGGTCGATTAATCTGCGGCTTCGTGGACACCCAGCCGATTTTCAACGAATACTTCAAGTCGCTTGGAAGGAACTGTCCAAAATCGCTGGATATCATTGGACAGGTTACGATGGGCAAAGCAACTACTGATGTAAACGGTCCTGCTAACGTGGCTGAGCTTCTGTATCGAATTGTTCAATTCGTTAAGGATGCCGACATTGTGCGTTACAAGTAAGTTTGACTTCACCAGCATTCTGGGAATGCTTCTAGAATATACTGCACTTGAAAGAAAACTCTCGCTCAGGCGCGAAAAATTGCTCGATGGATTTTACGCAGTTTCTTCCATAAATACACGTGTTCGGAAATAAAGTTGGATAACTTTTCGTGGCATGTACTGTATTTCGCTTTTAAAACTGTATCATCCCCCGCCCCCCCCCCCTCACGGGAAATGCAACCCTGTAGCCATGTAGGAAAATTTCGTTTTTATCCAATTTTATCCATCCACTTCGCAATCGAAAAGGTGCAAAAGTTTTGAATGCTGAAACACAAATTAAGCTCAGTAAGTCCTGGACTGTTCGCACCTTATCCAGCGTCACTTCCCTCAAGATGATTTACACAATGTAGTACAATACTGTATTACATTATAAGCGACATATAGCATACCATTCAAATTTATTTTTATCGATGGTGAAATAAAATTTAATCCTGAAGTACGGCTATTCTATGCCGATACAGAATTCGAACTTATTATTCCAGGATCCTAGTATTGATCAATAGGTATTACTTTACTTATTAAAAAAAAAGTATGCTCTACGATATTTCCAAAGAAAAAATTTCTGTTGATTGTCCCATGTACTGTACAGTATTCATTCAGTACCGCGCGCCTTTGAGTGTAAGAAACGTACCTTAGTTTTGTTAGCTCAAAATTTGGAAACAATTCCAGCCCCGCTAACCTTAGTTTTCAGTTCCCAAAATTAATACAGTATTTTAAGAAGTGTACGGAGTAAAATTTTGAATAAAAGCCCACTCAAAAGCTGAATTCAGTGTTGATGTTTTGTCTCGTGTAAAACATGTAATAATTGAAGAAGATCGTTTGAAAAACAATTATGAAGTAGAGAAGCATTTTTTTTGAAGTTGGGAGAAATTTACAGTACTAGGAATAATTCCCCTCCCCCCCCCCCCCCCCCCCCCCCCCCCTGCAAAAAAAAAGTAACAGGCCAAATGAAGCGAAGGCTGTTGAGAACGTCGCGGAAACACCGTTGAACGCCGGGCCGAGAGTTCGTAACAATTTATTGCAGCTACGAACCTTGTTTCCTGTGAGCAATTTTAAACCTCGCCTCAGGAATCTCGCCCAGGAAAGGAAGTGACCAAGGATTTTTTTCTTATTATCTTGTATTTTCTCCCTCGTTTCCTTCTCTCTCTCTCTCTCCCCTGTCTTTTTCTTCTCCCCGAAGAGAGAACCCAGGCGTCGGGTTAATGAATCCGACGGTCCAGTGATCGTGATTTCGCGTGCCATCGAGTAGAGTGTCATTCGGAAGGAGGCACTGCCTTTTTGAACGGACGGCGATTCTCCCTCGTGGTGCTGGGTCAAGTGAGCGCCGCGCAATTGAACGCCGAGCCCAAATGGGCGTCGGATTAGACGAGCACAGCCCAAATGGACGCTTTGCTTTATGGCAATTTTTTTTATTGCAAAAATACAGGCTGTGCTCTGTATAAAGATTTTCTCTGCACAGTATAAAGAATTTTTTCTTTGGTCTCACAAGGTTCTCTCCCCATGTTACAGGGGTTCTCTGCAGCAAAATTACCTCTACAATGAATTTTTTGTGGTTCGTTGAATTTTGTTGTGCAGAGAGTCCACTTGTTCAACCATTTCTGTGTAAGGGGAAGTTGGAAAAGCAGACTATGACTGGAATTGAGCATACAGTACTGTAATTCCTAAACCCTTTTTGCGGTGGAATAATAGCAGCACATTTCGCGATTAATTGATATTTTGGCAACGCAGAAAACTAAAAATAAATTTACTGTAGAATATAATTTGATATTATGTAATGCCCAAAGCTTTAAGGCGTAAACCAACATTTTTCTTTTGGACATAAATGAAATTAGGAAATTTATAAGAGTTTATGAAATGATTTAAATATCCTTATGAAATGTTTACAGTAAGATTTGAATTACGGTATGAAATTTTTGCAATATTAATTAAATGACAGTGTGGAATTGTTACATTATGATTTAAATGTAACTTTGAAAAGACATGTAAGCAGTTCTGCAGAGACGGGTCAGTTGTACGGCGCTCAATTTTACCAAACGCTCAGTTGGGTGGCGCTCAATTGGGCAGGGATGCCTGGCTTCTTTCTGTTCCCCATCCCCTCCCACCCTAGTAGGGGTTATCATTTCGGATAGTGGCTGGTGTTCTAGGCATAGAGGAAACCCTGGGGGAGAAATACGTTGACTTCCGTTTTCTTTCCTTTTTTTGTTCCTTCTTTCCATGGCAGGTGCGCCTTGCATTTTTCTTTTCTTTTCTCGCTGGGGTTGTAATTCTGAAGAAGAAATGACCGGCAGGATGTGTGGTATTGTCTGCTTTTTACGGACCTTTCTATTTTTTTCTTTCTCCCAGATGGCGTTTTTCTTTATTACAGTATTCTTAATTGAAGCAGTGTTCGATAAATTTGTGTCAGAATGTCTGTAGATTCGTTCGGAGATTTTATCAACTAATTCATGACCTTGGAAAAAGACCCATAGAAAATATATTTCATCGCTGAATTTGCTTTATGGTCGATCAACCGCAGTATTTTTTTCGTGTTTGGTTCACCAAACTCAAGAAAACGAGCTTCATAAAGCACCACTCAGATTTAAAAAGGTCTCTTCATAAAAGCCGCCACGAGAATTAAACATATGCACAAAAATATTGTTTTGAGAACACATAAATACGCACAACTCAGCAGTTTCATGCTTAAGCAAATATTTAGCAACCATTATCGAAAGAGCAGAACGTAGTTCAGAATGAGGAGAAAGAAATACTCACTTCATCTGCATCAGGCTCGAGAAAGTCCTCAGAATAATTTTCGATTTGTTTTTGAAAAATACGGTATATTTTGTTCATCGAAGAAAAAAATGGTGAAGATGTGTTGAAGTCGTACATTTAATTGCTGAATCTTTTGTTACGGTAATGTGGGTCTTTATAGCTGCAAATTGAAGACAGAATTAATTCCCTTCTTCCATCCAATCTAAAACTATCAAAGCACAACTTCTTCAACCTTTCGACGTCGGCCAAAATACTTGGTGTCTAACATCATTATATCACTTACCGTTTTAAATCATCACAAAATCATCTGGAACGCTAATTTTTCGTAGGAAGCTTTCGTGTAAAAGTATCATTGTCTTCAGCAAAAGATGGAATGCCTGTAATATACGTGTGATGGAAGTTCTATAAAAGCTTTTGTGTCGGTTTATGATCACTGAAATTCTCAAATTTGTATTGTCTGTCCCGCCGCGCGTGCATATTTTTTTTTTTAGAATCCCGAATCTGTTCGGGCTTTTAAAAAAATAAAATGGTTTGGATAAGAAGATTGGCGAGCTTGCAAAATGTTGGAAAATTTTAACACTTTCGGAGTGGGGGTTTCGTGGATCCAAGACTCAAGAACTTGATGTGTATTTCCACAAAGCGATCCCGTCTGCGCACGAGAGTAATTATTTCATTCTTGTTGTTCCAAATTGAGATTAGTTAGTTTTGCTGTATGACGGGGTGATTTGATTAATGGTAGCTTCGGGGCGGGTATCGATGATGATTTGAAACATTTAACCACACATTTTACCAGACTGATCCTGCCTTTCGCTGAAGAGCGAATGTCATAGCCTCAACCAGACGACGAAATAGTGAGCGTTCTCGAAAATGTGACGATAGTCGCCTGGCCGGAAGTGAGAAATTTATTTCCCTCATATTCCGATCGGTGGAAAGTGTTCTTGTGCCCGGGGGTGGGTGTGTTCGGTCTCTGTGCTGTGTGCTTGTGATCGTGACAGAGAGAGTCCGTAAAGTCGTTGGTGGTGTTGTGATGGGGGGGAAGGGAAGAGAACACCAGAGAAATTTTATTCCCGCGGTGGGGGGAAATTAATGCAGCAGGTGCGCCGGCGTTTGGCAACCTTGGACAGCCGACGCTGGATAATTCGGTGCGAGGCGAAGGCTTGGCAAACTTCCCGGATTGCGATGCGTTGTCGAACCAAGTTTTGCCTCTTTCCTATATACCTTTTTTTTTCCCCCGTCCATCTTTTAAATTCATTTCTTTTTTTTTCCTCTCCCGTGACTGTTTCTCTTCTTCTTCTTCTTCTTCTTCCTTTTTTTTTTTTAATAGAAATAATATAGCTATCACGTTGCTGCCATCAGGGACACTCCCCTGACCTCGAACTTGGCAACCAGTCGTGACTCTGATTTCCCCCCTTTTTTTGTGCATGTTTTTGTGTCTGCGCCTCCTTTTCAACTCTCTCCTCCCTTGTTTTCCCTTCGCGAGGAAACGTTACTTTCGTGGCACACTACCAAACAGTTAGGTATAGTGGATTACCCATGAGGAAGAACATCTTTCCCAAGTTTTAGTGCCGTGAACATAATCGGGAACAGGTGGAAAGGGCCGCGTTTTTACCATCAGCAGCTAAAAAAAAAAAAAAAGGAGAGAGAATAATGTTGTACATATTTATGTACTTTTTGCGTGTCTCGGGCATTTCAGCACATCTGATTGAGATGACGGGATCAAATCAACAGAGAACAGGGGAAAATTAAGTCTTGAAAGGAAATGACGATTCTTGCTTTTTTTAAATGTGAATTTATTCACAAAAATATATATCCTCATGCCTTTGCGCCGTTTCGACTGAAGAATACTTCAATGGGAATCAAATTGGTGCGGAAATTGAGCTTCTCAACGAACCACAAACGAGTGGGTTGGGAAACGGGATCAAATCAACAGATGAGAAAAAAAAGAATTGGAAGAATCCTTGCGAATTGAATCGGCTTTCTTGTGTATCAAAGCCAAAATACGACACTTCGTTGAAGAACTTCCTGTTTTACTTAGGGATTTGATATAATAAGGCAAACATTTAATTATTGGAGGTTCCTACTTTAATTTAAGAGTTGCGTGGATTAACCGCCACAAACGAATGCGCTTGGAAAATCAATTCAAATCATTAGAGATTGGAAAAAATGATTACGTGCTATTCGAGTAGATTTTTTGATCATGGTTTAAACCTTTTTCGGGCTGTAAAGCAGCTTCCTGAAAGAAAATTTTAAAACCGCCGACTGAAAAGACGAATTTTATGGTAATGAATTCGACAGTCCAAATGAGATTCACATCCCACTGATCGTGACTCAAGCATGTGGGTTGCGAAACCCGGCTCAAACCAACAGAGAACTGAATTGCAATGTTCAAAAAAATGTCAATTTATTTTTCATGTGTTGGGTTTCTGGAACAGAAACGACATCAATTGAATATACACTCCAATAGAAAAACAAATAAATTGTCGGGTGGGATTATTTTTGATAATCTTTAGACAAATCTGCGTAGGAGAAACATTTTTTTTCTTTTATCTGTCCTGAGGTATTTAAACCGAAAATATTTGTTTATTTTCCCTTCGCTGATAAACACGCCGTTTCATTGCTGGATGACCTTGCTTATGGAGGCAAAAATAATAACACCCGTGTCAAGCCAGATTGCTGAGTTAGTTCTGATTGGCGAAGGAGCAATCTCAAGGTGATACTTCCCACAACTTGACCTCGTTTGCCCACCGCACGCACATCCGCATACTTTTTGGCCGAAGAATCTCATTCCTTATTGGTTCTAATCATGCGTCATCCGACGAATAGAGAAAATATGCGGAACACTTGTTATTCCAAGGTTCGTCCCTGTTGCGAATGCCATCAAGTGACGCGGTGTTCAGGATGTAGAACAATATTTAAAAAAAAATGTTCGATTTGCCAACTATACCTTTTTATTTCACGAAACTGGCTAATTGAAGACGAATTTTTTCATGAAAATTTGGCTGGAAAAATGTAATGCATCAGATTTGCTACTCGAAGTCCGAGACTGTTTCTGTCCATCGCAATCTTTTGTCAGAATGTGGGCACTTTTTTCTTATTAAATCGTGGTTATCATTTTTCTGTCCATTCACAACAGCATTACCATTTTATCTGATCATTTTTTCCCGCAATCTGAAAGCTTCCGTATTTGCGCTGATTGAAGATATATTTTTTCGTGAAAAATATGAAATATATATATTCTCGTCAAAATAATGCGTGCGATTTTTTCTGACCATCACAATCTTTTAAATAAAATGTGATTCTGCATTCTTTTCAAGGAATGCATCCGTGTTACAATTTTTACGTTCAAGGACAACAACGTCGTGATTTCTGTTGGAAGTCTTCTGAGACATATTATTAAAGTGCCAACTGAAGCATGAACAGAACCAACCAATTCCCCTGCCTCTTTTATCAAAGTTGAATGCTGTGAACATTCACCCTGAATTCGCTGGCAAATTTACTCAATTTTCTAGAGGGGCCGAAAAATAAATGGTTCGTCTTATAGTAGAGTATGAAAAATGCGTTCAACTGACGGATGGAAGACTATTTCGAGGTGGTCACAGTTCGTACCTGATCTAATAACTTGGCCGCGGAAACGATAACCAGAAGCAGATGCAAATAACCAGCCAGCTGCGACCCTAAACACAACACATGCTCTTGAGGAAGCATGCGGGAGGGTAAGAAAACCCGAAAACTTGACCCTTGGTTAGCCAACGAATATTGAGTGTTATTTCAGAAAAAATGGGGGTAGGAAAGTTGGAAAGTATCCAGTACATCACAGCACAAGGGGTCAACACAAATTCTTTCAACAATTCAACATTTTCCCAGTGTAACAAAAATAAATAAATCATTCCGTACAGTACAGTATTTTGTTTTAAGAAAAGGGTCCACTCTTTTCTGAACGATTGAGCTAACCAAAAATTAGAAGTCTGTCCGAAAACGGGAAAAAATTTACGAATTCAGTTTTGAAGGTTTTTTTGTGAATTCAATGTTCTCAGCTCTTCATCTTCTTTTACGCCTTTTCCACGCTCAAAAAATGAAAGTGTTTCTTTTATGTCTTCTTCCAGAATGAAGAAATATTTTAGTTAAATATAAAGGCTGCCAATGTTACATAAGTTTTCTTATAACGAAATTCTCTCTATGACCAATTTTTTTATTGTCCCGTACATTTAGTTGTAGAGGGAGTTAATCCGTATTTTCATTCCTCTTCTGCATTTATTCCCGGAAGGTTTGTGACACGAATGTTGAGAAAACGTGAACGAGTAACAATTTTTTTGAATAAACCGCGTGTTGAGAATTAATCAATGAATTTTAGAATCAACCTTTTGTTTTGGATTGTCCAGCTTGCGTTCACTTATTTTCCCAGAATACACCTGGCGTGTTTCCCGTCTAGACTTCAGTCCCAAGAATCGCCTTACCTTTTTATTTTATTTTTTATCC